>JAHZNF010001195.1:0-17983 GCA_027744215.1 Troglopedetes dispersus
CTCCATTTTTTGTGTAATTTGTTGTGTAATCTTGGAAATTGTTACACTTGTTCCCAATTTCCAAAAAAACGCAGTGCAGTGCAGGGAGAAAAGGGCAGTACATGGCCACAGCAGCAGTAGAATATCGAAAGGGGTAAAAAATTTAAAATATTTCGTCTTCATTTTGTACATATTATGTTTCTTCGAGGTGGAGGGTCTTTTCCCAAAAGTCACGGGGTTCTCTTTTTTTGTAGTTGTCGATAAAAAAATTCACGAAAAAAAAATCAGAAAAAAAGAATGCTCATCTAAAATCAAATGTTTTCGCGATGTCTCCTCCGTGAATCTAGAGAATTGGCTTAATCTCCTTCGCCTGAGAGTGCGGAGCTTGCCAACTTTTGAAGAAATGAAGAGAGCCATCCCATTTAACATTAATACTACTAACACAATTGCATCAAGCAACATGCGAGGTGGTCGCTCCTCTTCTCCGTCTTATCAACACCGATCCATCAGTCCACTCTGCAAAAGTCCGCCTCCCAACTCAACAGTCGCCTTATTACAAGAACGAATTCAGGAAAAAATCCGACGTTCCAATTCCGACCTGAGTCCCCGTCCCTCAGCATCCTTCCGCAGTCGATATGGCCTTTCCGGCGTGGATGCCTCCAGAATTATTCATACCGTTCGTTCATCCTCCTCCACAAGTCATCTTCACCGTCGTTCCGGCTCCTCGATTCCCATCAGGTCTCGGGAAACAAGTGTGGAAAAGCTGAGGGTCTCCTCTCCGGAGCTCTTGTCGCCTCGCGAGGTTAAGAAAGCAATGCAAGCCAACTCCCAACAACAACAACAACAACATAGATTATCCATTAAGTTCGAAGTGGTCAAATCCACCCCGCCTCCAAAGAAGGGCGCAGAAGGGAAAAAGTCAGGAATCAAGAAATCTTCGACTAACGGAACAAAAGGTAAAAATGCCTCTCCGAATTCAAGTACAAGACAAAAAAGTGTAAAAATCTCCGACAAGGTCTCCGTCGAAAATAATAATTACCGGACCACAACCAGTATTAACAATAGAGGATCTCCCGCTAATGGTACAAATAATGGAATACCGTTGAAGCCTCCGAGAAAAATTAAGACAAGGTTGTCAGACTCCTCCATGTCTCATGCTGATACGAGCTCGAGCAGCAAGCTCCCCACAAAAGTCGGGAAAGTGACACCCGTCGCCTCTCGTCATGCAAGCTGTCTCTCTCCACACACTTCCCGGCCCACTTCGCCAGGAAGTGGGCTGTCATCAACAATCCCAGTCTCGAGCAGTCAAGGTAGTGGTGCTGGAGTTCCTTCTCAGCAGCAAAGTGGAGCAAAGTCAGGATCAATATTGGTAATGAGTTCCAGTGGGAAATTTTCCGGTAGTGGTGGCGGTAGTAGTGCCGGTGGTGTCACTCCCAGTTCTTCCTTTTCTGGAAATCCCAGAAAGAAAGTTGGTGGGAGCAGTGAAAGTATCCCTGCAACAAGTTCTTCCGCACAAGGTAGAGCTCCGGTGGTTGCTTCTGGAAGGAAATTGATTCGCGACGGAGAGTCGAGCAGCAGCAAAAAGCAAGGAAGTGGAAGTAATCGGATTAGCCTGTCAACTGGAAAGGATGAAGGGAGGACATCTCCGGAGAAAGAGAAACAACCATCAAATCAAATAACAAAGCCTTCAAAACAAATAACAACAGCACTTCCAAGCCTGAAATCGAAGGAAAGTGGTGCCAGCAAAACAACAGAAACAGACAAGAAAAAGGAGCAACATGATGCATTGTTTCCATCGGAGCTCCTACAGAAATCCTCCTCAAATATTGATCTACGGTGGCAAGACGAGGAGGAGGAAGAGGAGATAATCAAATGTACCAGTTCCATTGGCTACGACACACTCAGAGGCTTCTCCAGAAGGAGAGATGAACACAGTGAGACTCTGCGGTACTGGACCATTCCTCCACGAAAGCGATATCCATTATCCTCCTCCCTTGAGAGACCTTCCTCAGCCCAGAGTCTTTTCGCTTTCAGGTCATTGCCCGCTCTCACACCTTATCTAACAGAAACGAAGCGCGTGTCAGAGTCCCTCTTTTTGAAACAGCTTCCTTTGGTGAGACCCACGAAGACGTCTGCCATGAGGGAAAAGCTGGCACACGATCTTCCGGAGAATATTGCTCCGACCACGTCCTCAAAATTGTCTCCGGGGAAAAAGACCCTCGGAACGACAACCATTCGACGAGCCACCGGTCGCGGTATAGTTCGTAGCGTGTCCTGCCTCACTTTGAAGGAGAAGCTGATCCGAGATTACACTTACACGAATTACATCCTCGAGTTGCAGCACGCACGGAAGCGGTCGCCGCGGTTTCTCCAGCTGCATAGGTTATACTCGAGTCTGGAAAGACTGGGCCAGCTGGAGAGATCCACGTCACTCTACGACATCCCAGTTCTGAGCACGGAAAAGCAACTGGACTTTGAAGCGTGGTGGAAAGTTCGTAATCGGCTTCGTGTCGAGGAAGAAATGTGTTCCATTGTCAATCAACTCATGCATGCCCAGAAGAACCGAGAATTCTTCTTCCGACCCAAGTCTCCAGATCAAATCCGCTGGAGAGGGGACTCCGCTTTGAGATGCAAGCAGTGGAACATTGATGAACTTCGTCATTTTCTTCTTACGGGAGAGTTGGCCAGGTCCAGACAACCTTTGACAAGTGATCTCCATAAAACCGCATGGCGAGGGACAAGCGTGAAAGAAGTCGCTCTAAATATGGAAGTCGCCTCCTTATCCAAAGCGGACTATTACTTTTACCGAGACAAAGCCGCAGAGTACTCGAGAATGCCAGCATTGCGGAGAGCATTTTCAATGAGCTCAACTCTCTCCGACGACCAAAAGGAGAAAATCAAGAATAGACTTGGCACTCTCATAATTAAAAGGGACAAAAAAGACAAGAAGGAGGAGAGGACTTCCCGCTACGTCGTGGAGACTCCAGTTCGAACGAGCAGAATGGGACTGGCACCATCATCTTCGTATCGTGGGAGCACGCCAAGTCCTGACGACGACCGGGTTGTTGGAAGTGACGGCTCGCTCACGGAGTCTGCAAAGAGGCAGCTGAGCAAAACCCTGAGTGAGGAGGTGAAAGAGAGGAAGATCAAAGAAATGGAAACTTTCACGAGGATCGTGGAAGGTTCAAATAATAGCAACGCAAATGCTAGAAACAACCCAGGTGGTGGTAGTAGCAGTGCCGTTGGCAAGTCTTCTGGAGAGTCTGACACGGACTCCTCGATGAAAACTGTGATTCACATTCCGGTTTCCACAAAGGTGCTTCTGAGGAAATGCCATGAACAACAGGCCGACCCAAATGGAACAAAAGGAAAGACTCCGGTGTACAGTGTGTACTGCACCAAGGGCGTGCCTTCCAAGGTCACCTTTTTTGAAGCCTTCCACAAAGACTCGAATAACAACAAAGAGCCTATTCTGATCACCCCGTCGGAGGCAAAAATTATCAAAACGAAAAGTTATTCAGATAAAGTCAACACCAAAGATAGAAATGAAAGGAATAGAAGTGGAAGTAATGCAAACACGACTGCCAATCCTCCAACTGTGACTTTTGCAAGCGAAACTACCTCGCTGCCTCCATCAACAACGAGGCCAAAGAGCCCAGCTCCAGTGACTCAGAACAAAATCATAGGATCGCCAAAAACATTACCGAAAGCTCGAAGCAAATCTGATCTGAGTAGTTCGGCTCCGGCAAAGAGGTCGCGTTCCGTGACGCCTGAAAACCGACCTTTCAATGATCGTTATATGAGCCATATCAATGTTATCTCGAAACTGGCTTCACTCCTTCTTAAAAAAGATAACTCACTCAAATCCCTAGTGCAAAGGGAAGTTCTAGAAAGGGACAAACTTGAGCGACTTCGTTTAGTCAATGCTGGAGAGGTGGACCGTTTAAAGCACTACTTTGAGGATCACGTGATACCTTCCATGACTTCAGAAGAGTATGCCAGTTTCATTCCGGAGGTGTCACTATTACGATGTCTCTTCTGCTCCGACCCAAATCTTGCCAGACTCACGGAAAAGTTTCAGCTAGGTTCCAACAGTTCTCATCATGCGCGAAGGTGCGCCAGTGCAGACATTTTTAAGGAGAAGTTGGACTACTTTGAAGGGAAAGGTGACCGAATTCGACCAGATGGGAAGGAGAGCTCACCCGTCCACTCTCGCTCACCTGAGCTCTATTTTAGCTCCCGTTCCCGCAAACCAATTTATCAACCCAGTTCAACCCCGAACATTTGTCAGCCGACATTAACAGCACATTGTTTTCTGGAGAGTCCCACCAAATCCATGGAGTTTGACACTTCCTGCTACAGCTCCGACTTTTCTGGAAATTATTGGGATTACCATTCTTCCACTTCCCCGGCTCCATCGTCAACCGCAGCTGGAACGGGAACAGCTGCAGCCACCGCACAATACTCTCCCATTCCAGCCCGAGCAACAGTTATAGGACCGCATAATGCTCCGGTAGGATTGTCCGCCGATCCAAATCCCAAAGTAGCTCCAATCTACTCAAGTGTTCCACCTCGCATCCTGGAATCCCGTGTTCCTTTAACCTCGACACCAATAAATAAAGTAGCTCCTTCTGCAACCGGATCGATACAACAAGCTGAGATTGGGAAAAATTGGAATTTTGACCCGGCACTCCACCAACCAAAGTACAGATATGTTCCACAACCACCTAATCTTCTCGAGACGAGGCAGTACTATGGAGCATGTCAGTATGGAAGATCACTCCAACCCGGATCGTTACCTCCAATCCTTCCTCCACCACCTATTCCACCTCCACCCCAGCACTACAATCCACAGCATTATCAACCTGGAAGATTACAAAAGTCGGAAAGTTTCCATGTTTCGTCGACCACTGCGGCAGGGTCTCAAATGACCCCGCAGCTGTACAGGAGTGTTCGCTACTGGAATCCGAATACTGTGAAAGGAGCGACCAGCAGCAGCAGAGGTGATGATTCTACTACTAATAATACTAAAAAAGCAGCGGATCAATGCATTACTCTCTATTATTATTATGGCGTGGTGTAAATAACTCGTCAAAGCTTTGGATCTATGATTAGAGTATGCAAACTTTTTTCGCATAATAATGTTATTTTTTGTTAATCCCACAAATATATTTTTTTTGCTTCGGTGGCGTTCTTGTAAATACTGCAGGTGGCATTCGGAAAAGAATGGAAATATGAATTTATAATGAATCCTTTCATGCAATGTTCTTATAGGGCCAGTCGTTGGTTTGCAGACTACAGTTTGAGAGAGAGAGAATGAGATTTTTTTTAAAAAAAGTGATGCATGAATGAGTGAAAGAATGAAGCTGTAAAAACTGCTCATCTGGTTTTTCTATCTTATTTTTTTATGGATTTATCGTTTCTTGTTGTAAATATGAATTGCGGATGTGTGCTGAGCATCCATAAAAAATACCTGTACAGATTGTAATACACATTCTTAAAAATGTAATTTCGTGAAGAGAGAAAATGATGTATTGACAAAAAAGAGTGCAGACGCTGTAAATAGTAATTATGTGGGTAACAGAGTTCAGTGATAGTCTAGAGAAATCATTTTTACATTTGATCATTCCTTCTTGTGTGTTCACGGTTAAAATTAATGATGTACATCTGTGCGCGTGTAAAATACATGAAAGGACAACGACGGCGACAACAGCATTATGATAATTCGTTTCGGATGCATTGAGCGTTGCCAAAATGCAAGTTGTTTACCTTCACCCTCAGAGTTCTCCTCGTCTCGTTCGAGCAGACACTTTTGATAAGCACTTGTGGTCTGGCCTCGGCTGTGAAAATCTGATTAAAAGTGTGAAAAAATACACGGCCGATATGAACCTTTTTCGACTTGCACTTTCTAAAAAAAGGTTCCTGTAATGAGGACTTTTTATTATTATACAAATGATATCAATGGATAAGAGGATTATGCTACCACTGCAGCATCTCGTGCAAAATAGTGAGATCTGAAAATTGTGTGCATAAAATATATTTTTAAAAATTCTCAGTGTGTTCATCGTTTCTCCTTTAAGCCCCATCTTTCCCCGGTGAAAATGGTATGTAGACGGGATGTCAGTCCAAAAGTTTTTAATGAGAGAAACCGCACCGGATTAGAGTATTCATCGTACCGCAACAACTTTTCGCTTGTGATACTCTCTTTTTTTTCCTAGAGATATGCCTTATCTTCTCGTGCATAATTTTACACACGGTGGATTCGTGTGTAAAGTGTACTTTGTACATAATTAACAGGACTAAACTTTGTATATACATTTTGAAAGACAGAACATAGTGTGCTTATTTTCCTCTTTTCTGAAGCAGTTCACAATAATGAGACTCGGCTGGAGTGCTTGAACTTTTACAAATAGGTATTTTTTGATAGTGTTTTTCCAAGATCTGAGTTTATATCCTTTCTTAGAAAAGTACATACATTTTTTAAAGAAGGAAGGACGGATAAGATTTTAAAAAGTAATTTTAATATTGTAAGTATAATATTATTATTAGAATAATATATTTGTTATTATTACAAGCTCGTTTGGAAGTGTTGAGCATATATATACATACATATGTATACTTGGAACATGCTCCATTTTAATATGTAACATTTTTTAATCCAAAATTCTTTCCGGATCGTTTCCCTCTTCTTCCATCTGCTTCAAACTTGTTGAAATCCCTCTGACGTAATATTATTGATATTAAACGATAATTTTTTTGTATTATAAAAGTACGGTTTTCTTCATTGGTGACGTGGTTTCCTACAATTGGTACTTTTCCTTAATATTATTACCGCTTCACATTAACTATACTCCCACTGCTCCGCTACTGACAAGCCGGGAAAAATTGTACTAAAACGCAGCAGAGGTATCATCATACTTCCCTCTTTTTACTTCTCTTCTTCTTCTTAATCCTGTGGTTCTCTCGAGTGTGTGCGTGTTTGTGGACAAACTCATGAAATAATCATAAATACCTGCGAATAACAGTGCATGATTCTGTATAATATCTTCTTTTATTGTTATCTCCTTCTTGTACATTTTTTTGGGGAAAACGACATGCCTCAAATTTTGGTGAAGGTGGGTATTTATCAAGAACCTCTAACAAAAACGTGATAAACCACTTAGAACTTTATTACAAAAAAGACAAAGTGAAGCTTGTCTGCTGTTGCCGCTGTTTCCGCTAAACTGTATTCACTAACAAACGAAAACTGCCAGTTTGAGCTCCCACCAAATTTCTGTACAATATGTGTACATAACCATAAACAGAGTATTATAGTCGCAAAAAAAAACTTTTATTATTCTGTCGTACGTAAACCGCTTTTCAAGAAAAGAGACATTTCACATGGCATTATTCCCTAATGAGCAGTTTGACTTGTTGTTGGTGGAAGAGAAGGATAGCGATAATGGTAGGGCTGATGGCTACTACCGGGACATTGAATACGAGGAGATAATTCAAAAGTTTTCTGTGGAAATTGAAGAGAATTGGTTTATCTCATTCGTCCATTCAGAGTATCATGGAGGAGCTGGAGGACCTCATGTTGGCCTACCCTTGCAAAGATCCGCAAGTCTCAACTATGCCCTCGCTCACTACCCACATAATCAAATCCCGACACCACCATCTGCTCCAAATAGTAGTCAAAATGGTGGCAGTAATCGTAACAGTAATAAAAGTGTGCAACGACGAGTGCCAATGTCTCCTTCCTCACGAGCAACAAATAATATCCGGAGTGGCTTCAGTTCTGCGAACATGTCCCCGTCGTCAACGACCACTGATGTTGACAATCAGATCAGAATAATTGAGACTCAGTTTGATGACAGTAGTAAGAATGGTGATCATCATAACGATATCATCATAACGCAACATGATGACTACGAGGATGATGATGAGGCAGTCCTGCGTGAACTGCAGTCATCCATCATTCTCGAGAACAACAGCAAAAAATCTGTTAGTGATGAGTCCTCAGTTGCTCCTGTTCTTGTCCCTCCCTCCAATGTTCATGCTAATAATTCTGTTTGCGCCGATGCGAATTCACATGCGAATTCCACTTCTGCTACTTGTAGAACGCGCCAGCTAGAAAACGCTTCATCATGTAAGTCCAAAACAACCAACAAAAAGGATGATTTTTATTTTTTGTGTACATTATTCCTCATTATTAGTATTATTATTTAGCTGGTTTTAGTATTTTAGTTTTTAGGCTGTAGATTTGTAGTCACAAAATTTTTTGTTGCGTGCACCCTGTAGATATTGATTGTTGTGTACACACAAACCATGCTGTACCTTTGTTCCCCAAAACGAATACATCTCTCTCTCTCTCTGGTCGCAATTTTTGTATATAATATTTTTATTATTATTATTGCATGTAAAATTTAAACTTTAGAAGTTTGTTCTCCTTTTTGTCAATGATGTAC
The DNA here is from genome assembly GCA_027744215.1 of Troglopedetes dispersus. Classification (NCBI taxonomy): domain Eukaryota; kingdom Metazoa; phylum Arthropoda; class Collembola; order Entomobryomorpha; family Paronellidae; genus Troglopedetes; species Troglopedetes dispersus. The sequence goes on from JAHZNF010001195.1 coordinate 8,427, forward strand.
ATACAATTATTACAAAGTTTGACATTATTTTTTGCAGTCTTTATATTCTCTCCATCCTGGATTTCCCCATTTCACTAAAAATAATCCAGCAGAGTAGATTTAAAAGCATGCTTTCAAAATAAATGGCCACCCACGCGCCTTTTCCCAATTTTTTTTCACTCAACAGATGCACCAAGTCGTGTTTAGTGAATTTAGAAATAGTTTTTTGACTCTTGACACTATTAAGCACGCGACAATTTAGTCCAAAAAGTGAAACCAGATTTTAGTATAGAAATTATTTACGCCGCTGTATTACTTTACGCAATGTATTACTCCAGTCTTGCGCGCGTGTTCGTCTGTCTTGTCTGTTATGTCGTCACCCGTTACTGTAGCCTTATTGAAGCCACATTACAATTTTCGTGTAGTCCTTTTTATCAAATTAAAAGTTAATATAGATTAGTTAAAGCACAATAATAATTAGTTAAAAAGAGCTCGACATCACAATAATATAAAACGGGGAGCGGTTAAAATAATTTGTAGAAAATAGATAACAGTTTACTAAATGTTTTATGTCGTCCATTTTTTGTTAATATAAAATTATTCCTTTTTGGTGCGCCAGCAGCAGGTGAAGGTTACATTTTGCCTCAAGATAACAATATTTTCCCTTTATTTATAACTTAAAATTTTTACGGTGGAAGAACTCACCAGTAACATTCCGACAGTGCAAAAAAAAAAAAACAGAAAAAAATAAGTTTGTATTCATGCGGCAGGAATTTTAAACGCAGTTGGTGTTGTTTATTTTTCTCCCCTTTTCACAACAATTTACATTGGTAGACAATTTCAGATGGTAAACCTTATCTCAGAAGAAATTTTCTTTAAAAAAAAGTTTCCCATCCATGAAAGACCACGCACAAGTGTTTTTTTAAAAACATTCCCCCAAAAATACAACGTCATAAAATGTGCTAATATTTTCCCTTTTACAGCGTTTTATCCTTTTTCCTTAAAAATCCCACTCGGAATCGCAAAAGATTCAATCCGTTTCAGTCTCTTTACTTTCGACCTGTGTAAATAGTTTATCACGTTGTTTTAGAAAATGTAGGCCGAAAATAGCATCGCATAATAGAAGAGAGACAGCCGTTTCATTGTAGAAGAGGGAATGTTGTGTGCCAATTTGTCTGAAAAAGGCTTTACCCCTACAACAACATTAGTTGATTGTTTCTTGTGTTCTGTTGAAACCTTGTTCAAACAGCATCACCAGTGAAGTACGCCGAGTCTGAGGTAAACATCCATTACAAGGCTCCGGTGAGATTTGTTGAGAAGGAGTTTATTGGGGAAGAAGAGCTACGGAGAAGACAGGAAATTACCATGAGACGCTTCTATGAGGAACAACGGAGGCGGAAGGAACTCCAGGAGATTCAGGACATGGAGAATAGGCGACACATGGACAACTTTACGTAAGTTTTTTTAAAAATATAAAGTAATTTGACCTGAACAACATGTTTATTCCAAGAAGATTAATGCATGAAAAAGTTTTTTATATGGAGTGCACACACAACGTAGCAATTTCCAACAAAAAAAACTTTTGACAAACAATATTTTATTTACAATATCCTTTTCACAAGGATGCCCTCCTTCATGCATGCATAAACACACAAATTGAGTGGAAAAGGTTAAAAGTTATTTTTGACCGGAGGTAGTAGCATAATAACCGTCATATAGAAATGACCTGGAGCTAGAGAGAACCCGAGAGCCTTTTCATTTTATTCTTTCTCTTTGTTTCCTTTCTGATAATAATTTTCATTTCATAGGTCCAGCGGAATGCAAGCCAGTAATATGAGGTACTGTATTTATATGGCACACTTGGAGTTTATTTTTGGTTGACATTTATCACTTGAAGAGTCAATTTTTTGTTTCACTTTCAACAAACTGTTAATTTCACTAATTTGTGTACTTTGAGAGTACACAAAGGGTTGATCACTATGTAGAAGCAGTGATGTATAAAACTTAATACATTTTTTGCTCACAACATTGCACTGACATAATTTTGTAGTTCGGTAATAACCTTAAAGGAAGAAAAGACATGGAGATATGGAGGCTGATGCTACAAATAATTTATATCGCCGCTTCATTAGCTATTAGCATATTGACACAATCGCGTGAAAGTGTTTACATTTACTGACACTGAACAACTAACAAGGTTTTTTCATTAAACTTGATTGAAAAAAGCACGATTGACAAAATTTATAGTGCGACCCACTCATAAAATTTATTATTAATAATCAACATATAACAAATTACACACATTCTGCACACAGTTTTAAATATATCTGATCAGAGTGTTTTCAATATGTTTTTTTGTTTGAAGGACACTGTATAAATACACGAGTTTTTGATTAGTGCCACATATTATGCAAACTTTGTGGCTTTGTGAAAGCAGCTGGAATATATAGAGTCTGGCTCTAGTGAACTTTACCTTTTTTTAATAATCCTGTTAATGTTCTTTCTGATAATAAATAATATTATATTCCTTTGAACAGTCCATCGCAGAAGTCCCCTATTCCACTGAATAGGTACGATGACGTCATTGATGAGCTTCCCACTGCCCGGGCGAGGTGGAGAGAAAAGACTCCGGAGTCGAAATTGGCAGCCAGAGCGCTCTACAACTTTGTCGCACAAAACTCCAGGTAAAATTAGCAAAGGAAAAGTTTTACCTTTCACCTTCCTTTTTTTTGTCCGGTTGAAAGTGAACACATCAAAAGAATATTGAAGTTGCACGTTTGGAGAGAACCAGATCTCCGATTACCAAAACATTTATTTTCTTTTTCAATTCCACTTAAAAAGTGAAAACAAGACAAACATTTTTTATAAATCTGAAACCAAAATATTATATGCCTCGTCTTGCTGAACATAAACATTTTTGTAATACAAAAACTCGCGTGTGCATTCTCGGAAAAGTCTATTCCCGAGGTCTATTCACCTTTCCACTTTAGATTTTCTGTATAAATAAATTCCTGGAGCACGAATATTTGCCAAAGGACTGGCGTGGGGCGTGGTATTCAACGAATTAGCTTCGATCTCACTTGTCACTTGACTCGTGCGTTTTGATACAAAATACCAATGAAAACCGCGTCATTAGGGGCATTTACTAATGAGCACTACGCATGATTGAAAAAAAACATAAAGTGGAGAATACCTACTACGCTTACACACATTTGCTTTCTTTTGAAGATAGAATGTTCGAATTTGATTTTAGGGAGCTGAGCTTTCGTAAAGGGGATTTACTGTACATTCGTCGGAAGGTGGATCAGAACTGGTTCGAAGGTACGTGGTAATGATAATAATATTTATGTACACATCCAAAATAAATTGGAATTGTTTGTTCTTCCCAAATTACGTTGGTGCGATTTGATGACCTTGAATCAATTTAGACAAATTATGTAACTGGAATTTATTCATTTAATTGAAAACAGGGGAACACAATGCGGCCGTTGGGATATTTCCAGTGTCTTACGTTGAGGTAATAGCAAGAATATGCGTTTATTTATTTATAAATTTTAACAAGTCCTTTACAAACATTTTAATCATCAACAAGTATAATTTACGGTTTACGGGTTGAATTATTACTATTAGTGGTATTATTATTGCTAATGCTAGAAGGTGAGTTTGAGGCTAGGTTGTTGGGCCCTCTTAAAATAGCGAACAGGTTATTCAGCACATCATCTTTGTAAAGTCTTGCAAAATTTCTGCTGGAATAGTTAGGAATTTGGAAGAAGAACGAGCCCTGGGCTGCGAGTCGACCTCCACTTTCATAAAACTTGCCGAGTTCCAGAGTCGATTTTGTTTCAGTCTCGATGAAGTTTGGCGCTCTGGTAATACCTGCAATTAGGATTGTGGTCACACAGTAGTAAAAACAAGCACGTGAAACTTTCGTGTTAACATGTAACCATTTCACAAGAGACATACTGCGTAATACGACTTCTGCTTGAGGTCCAGTTCCAAACTTTGGTCCGGTGCTCCTAACATTCAAAAAATATTGTCCACGTCGGCTGGAAAAGTAAGAAAAATGGAGATGAATTTCTCAACCACACGACTAGCTTTTACAACATAAATTTTTTCCCCAGACCCATTAGTATTATTATCACCATGCTCCATTTCACTAGAAACTGCTATACAAAAGTGGAAGCAGCACAAAGCAATCAAAAATTTTAGAGCACGAAGCACACATTAATCTTTTCCCTCGTTTTCAAACCAAGTAAAAGAAGCAAAGTCGTAAAGGAAGTCGCTGGACAATCATATTTATCTCTGACAGAGTGGAGAAGAAGGTGCACTACGTGCGTTGGTGATTTACACTTGCACATGTCTAGCATTATATTATGGAACTGTGTCCAGTAGACACATGTGTGTGTGTGCATTTTTTTTTGCTCCAGCAAGTGCTTTTTCCCATCCATTTTACTTACGATCTCGGAGCGTGCTCTCCCATGAACGACATGTCGTCTCCAATGCACCCACATTGATTCCGGCTGAATTTCTCCCAACTCCCGCATCTGCAACTGGGAAAGGCAAGAGGAGAGCCGATAGATTCAGCAAAGTAGTAGATACCCCTTTCATGACTGCAAAAGAAGTCTACAAGAAAAGATGAAAAATGTTTTTTTTTTCAACAAACGCAATGCGTGTACACTTTTGTGAACATAAATCAAGATGTTTTGAAAAGGAAGGAGAATTTGTGACCTCGAGCTGTCAACAATGACTTTGGTGGACAGCTAGGCTGCCTCTTTCCTCCAGCTGGATAGAAGTCGACGTGCCCTAATGGTTCCATGATTCCTAGATGGGCTTCACCGTCGGCCAAAAAGCGACCAGAATCCACATGAATAACGTCAACAAACTGAGCATCAGACTTGTCCAAGCGGCGCTTTGGATTGTAGTTGAATGGTATTCCATAGAAAGGACCAGCTGGGTCAATTCCTGTGGAGACGATTTTTAATTAAAATGTACCTTCTGGAAAGTTTGAAGCTTTTTTTCGCATTTTTAACTATCACGTATTAATGATGGTAACATATGCAAGTATGTAACCTGTAATTCTACCAACACGACCACCCAAACTCATTCCAGCCTTTCCAGCCACATGTGCACCCCACGAGTGCCCAATGATGTGAATTGACTCCAGTGGTGTGCCATTGTTATTCAAGAAATGTAAAAATTGTGCCAGTCTTTCTGCCGCAATGTCCCCACTGTTGGTGCCATAGTTTGTTTGCATTGCTAGTTTGGTCCAGTCCATCAAGATGAAATTTACATCGGCGAAGGTGGTGTAGGCATCTCTCACGAATGCGGTCTCCTGATCCAAGCGCTTCTCATTGGATCTGTGGTTGGAACCGTGGAGAAAGATTTTTGTTAGTCTCTTGTTGTCAAATTTGCTGGAGTAGAGGGACCGACGGTTCCACACAACAATTTCTTGCGCAAAGAAGGGATTTTCCCTGAAAAAAAGAATGCAGGACAGGCTTGAAGTTAGTTTCACTTTTCACCGGAAATATATTTTCAAATGAATTTTGTCGCATAAAATAATTACCTGGTCCATAACCGGAACCTGACGCCATTTTTCAAGTCATAATTTCCGTTCACCATAAATCCATTGTCAAACCTCCTCACTTGCGTTGGATCATTGTAAACTCGGTACTCTCCGGGACCCAGCTTGAGATTCAAGAGGTAGCCCATGAGAACAGTTAGAAGGGACTTGGCTTGGAGCAACATTCTTGGTATAATTTTTGTCTTCACTTATTTAGCACTTTTCCAATTTTGGACACCCATGAAAAAAAAAACCTGTTCCGTACGCGGCAAGGTCTGCGAGCACTACAAAGCCCAAAGCACAAATAAAACACGAACTGTCCAGGTTTTAAGAAGTGAAACGGAGCGTGATAAGCCTCCGCTGTCAATAACTTTTGTCTTGAGTTCCTTAACATGCGTTTTGTTGTTTGTTTCGTGATCCTGATTACTCAGCCACAGAGTCATTTAGTGGTTCCATGATTTCCGGAACCAATCATTTTTTTACTTTGTTCTTGGCTTGTAACTTAATTTGTACGAACCTTTATTTGAACTGGGCTGACTTTCTTTCAATAAAATGTAATCTCCTGCATCAAGATGCGTCACGCGAGCTTTGCACTCTCTGAAAAGGTAAAAAACAAGCGTATTTTTTTTCTCGCTGTGAAAAAGCGTGCACATCTGAATTCTAAAACGAGTTGGTGATTTATGATATGCTCAATTGTTCAAATGGGTAAAAAAAATATCTCACCAATCAACTTCCTCTGCTTAACATTGTCTGTTTGGAACTTCTTAATTTTTGTGTGTGGAAGGAAGTCTTATTTTTATTCATATAATGTAATTTATTACATCACGTCTTATCATAAAATTGCATTTTATTCAGGACTACACAACACTATGCACTATGACTCACTTGCTAGCACGAATGAGTTCAGCTTTTGTTATCTTTTTTTTCCAGTGAGCACATAAATATAATGTACTTTTTATATAATAATAATCACATTGCCCTTTAAAAAAGAGATCTTGATCATGACCGTCGGAAATTGTTCTGAAAAAGTAAAGGTTGTTCCTGAAAGGGGTGCCTATCGTGAGAAATATTTTTACATTGCACTTCCTCTTAGAAACACGTAGACACAACTCGAGAAGATTGTGCTGCAGCAGTCTCCTAAATCGTAAAATGCAAGCCTTGTTCTCGCACAAGGTTGAAATTTTCAGCGACCAAGTGTATGGATGAGTTCATATTATAAAGTAGGAAAAAAAAGCTGTTTAAGCTAAGCAGACCCAGCAGCTGTAATTATGAAGCGGAGTAAAACAGAGAAAAATTCATGTTTTCGATATCTGTTTTCAATAGCAATTTTGCTGCATTAATGTGGTGTTTTTGCACTAACATGTGATCATATTTCTTCAGCATTTTTTCTGCGATTATCTAGCCTTCGGGTATGTTTCCTCAGGCTCCTTGATACATTTATTTTGGTGTGATTGTAAAAAGCACGTAATCATAGTTGAAGTTTTAATAATTAAAGAAAAAATTGTACATCACAGAGTGTGCAATGTAAACGGCTCCCATTTGCCAATTAAAAAAACGAGAGTTCACAGTTCACACACGTCACTGTGAATTATGTAAGAACTCAAAAGAATGGAATAATTTATCATCTTTTTTTCTGCAACTATGATGAAAAATGTGAAATGAATGCAAAAGATTTTTTTCCCCTCGACAGTACCCATTATTTTAAACGCTTGCTCATTCCAATAATACTCTATTGTTATTTTATTTTGGCTATCCAGGTAATTCCAGCATACGATATTGAGCGTGCAACACCTCGCACGGCGACCGAAGGGCAGGCCAAAGTTCGCTTTAACTTCACCGCCGCGACGCCCGCTGAAATGTCGATAATCAAAGGGGAAACTGTGGTGCTAACGCGGAGGGTGGATTCGAACTGGTATGAAGGTCGTATCGGCTCCAGGCGCGGAATCTTCCCGAACAGTTACGTCCACGTGATTCGCGAGCCGGGCTCGACCCTCGAACTCAGGTTGTCTTCAGCCAAGTCACCGAAACCAATTGGAGCTCCAGCAGCACACAGCCTGGTCACACAAAATGGAGGTGCGGGAAGTGGGATTGTGTACAACACTGCGAGACACAGTTACAAACCTAATGAATACTCACTTGGAGCCGACTTGTCAAATGTGAGTTGTATATATTATTATTATGTATTTCGTTGAAAGCTTTCTTTTCACGCTTCTCGCCCTTTTCCATCCATCAACTGTGATTTTTATGAATACTGAACCAAACCCTTCACACACACTGGAAATTCAATTCATCTTCGTCCTTCGGGTGAGCATAGTGTTCCTTTTTTATGTCACGTCGTAAAAAATGCATTCAATTATTTTTTCTCACGCCCAACGAGCAATACAGGAAAATATAAGCGACACTGATTCTTGCCACAACAAACACATTCGTGTTACCTAATCGCGGGCAGAAAATATATCTAGTCATTTATTTTCTGGATCATGTGCGGGTAGTAAATAAAAAAAGCTTTATTCTGCCAGGGAAATACATATTCTTTTCTTCTGGTATAGTTTTCATGGGAGTAATCCGATCTAGTTTACTCTCTGGCGCTTACACACAAATAAAGTGCATAAACAAAATTCTTTTCATGGTAGTGTTCTGCAGAAACATACGTCGTCCATCTACATTTTTTGTTTACTGTGTCATGTCCTTTCCCTTGTTTTTGTGATAGATAATATATTTGCACACACGCTCGTTTTTTTTATCGGGTCACCCCATGTATTATGTTTATTATCTATATATTTTTATTTTGTTTCATCATTTTTTCTTGTTCTGTGAATGTGAAAGTAGAACGGGAGGAAAATAAATCAGATATTGTTACGCGCTTTATTATGATTATTTGTTTTTATGTGTTTACCTTTCTTTGTTTTTTTCTGTATGCAATATTTTTTTCCTTTTCGTTTTGTTTAGATTGATGCTTTCATCAAAGCACAGTCAGGCGCTCCATCCTCATCTGGTCAGTACAGGAAAGAGAATCTGTTCCATCAGCAGCATCAGCCTCATCTCACGAGATCGCAGAGTGACGCTGGAAGAAGTAGATTTAATCAGAACTTGACCATTGATACGAGAATTGAGCCGATCCCGTAAGAAAATACATGAGAGCATAAAACAAATGAGATGCTTATCAATGCACTATTTTTTGTCGGTGCTTACGTCTTTCTCTGTGAGCTTTACTTGTTTGATGTTCCCTGGGTCAAAATCTTGGTAGTTTATGTAACATCTTTATTACGTGTGGCTTAAATAATTTGTAGGATGCTTTTGTTGAGAATATTTTACGTGGGGCTGCTCCTTCAAAGAGTTGTTTACGGCAAGATATTATCTTTTGAATGACGTATAAGATTCATTTCAACTATTATTAGGTATGGTCACGCCAGATCCAAAAATTGTAGGAAAACAATAATGGAGAACGGAGTTTCAAGGAGCTCTCCATGTTCTAAACTTTTTGAATAGACTTACCTCTTTGATCACAAAGACATAATAATAAATGAAGATCGAGTGACAATTCACTCCAATTTAGAAGTTCACGTGTTACTTTCTCAGGGACTAAAAGAATGGAAAGTCTCACATTGCCCCCACGAATCTACTCTGCAGTTTCTAGGTGCATGCTACGCTTTGTTCCTTGAACACAATTTTCTAAAGCTTCCAGGGAAATAATTTCTCACGTTAATAACCCGATTTAAACTTTGTTTTAGATTCTCTTATCAGTTTTGAGTAATCTGTAAACTCCGATTTATTACTGCCAAGTGCAGTCTATGTCGACATGCTTAATTCCTTAGTCTGTTGAGGGAAACGAGCAAGTTGTTTATTTACTCGTCCCAGTTTTCTCATAATAATGCTCGCACACTAAAACTACTCAAAAGTTAGATTAATCATGTCCCCTTTCAAAATTCGGTATAAAATTCGATGAGGGGCCCATTATGATACAGGTACGTGTGATATGTCATTCGAACGGGAATGATGAGTAGAGTACGAATCACCA
>JAHZNF010001196.1:0-19492 GCA_027744215.1 Troglopedetes dispersus
AGTGCAGTAGCACATGTTGTCTCTATTCATCACCGGATCTTCCAAAATTTCGGGGTCCACAGTAAATTTATATGTACTAATTCCCTTCACCGAAGATTCCTTCTCGTATAAAAGTCTCAAGGAGCGACATAAATCCGAGGAAAACATTTCAAGTTTCCGATCAGTGTGGACAAAAGGTGGGAATATAGAGCCGTCAGTGCCCGTAATTTTTCTGCATTTTTCATCTTCCCACCTTCAACCAAGTTACAAAAAAATCACCAATCATCTTGTAATTATTATATAAATACACACATAGACCATTAAAATGATTCCAAAATAATAAGTCCCATTTAGACTTTGTACCATGGCATATCAGTCGAATTATTCCAGGAAGCAATAACGCCAAATTTTTCGCTATCTTCTACACCAGTGTAGACTTCGTAGACTCCTTGGTCCGTATTATTTTTCTGGATAAAAGATACAACCGAAAATTATCAAAATTGCTATTGTCACCAAAAAAAAGATTTTGAAGTTGAAGCAGCAACTTACACCATAGTAAAATCCAAAAGTATTATTTGGCAAAAGCTTTTGGCCAACGAAGGTGGAGAATTTCTCCATCATCTCGTCATAATATCCTTTGAAAAGCATTTCGTCAACGGTTCGCGTTAAAATTGCAGGCTCCTTTTGAATATACTCTACGATTACAGTCCGTTGAATAAGATTGCCTTTGGCGGCTCTGTGCGCCATACCCTACAGTTATTTGATTTGTAAAAATTAGTTTTTACAAAAATTATGTTGTGCAAAAATTTATCTGAGTTATTCTCACATGCCAGGGAAAACTTACCAAAAGTGGAACATTCATCATTGTAACCTTATCATCAAGGGATCCTGAGGACATATCAGGTTGATAAATGTAGGACATGATCTGTCGATAAGACACCGTGTCATTCTCGTGATTAAATACAACGTCAACTTTCTTTCGCTTTTGTCTGCGAAATAAGCAAAATTAATTGTTTTAATTAAAAATTGCGTGTTAATAATATCAAAGCATAATTACGTTCCATTTGTGTGAAGAAAGGAATAATTCTTTAAACGATTTTTGTAAAAAGATGAATCACTTACAAATACACGTAGGGTCCGACCTCTTGAAACTTTGGGTATGCTCCCGTCAAAACCTCGGATGGGTTTGTGATGTTGAAGAGGTGGAACTTGACATAAATAGGAATTTGGACGTTTTGCCATCTCTGGAAAGTTTCTGACCCGTCAATAAGGCGCACTTGCTGCAATAAATCAAAAGATATATTCAGGAAAATTTTTATCAATAATGTAAATCAATTAGTCCAATGAAGTAGGCTGCTGCATACACACTAATATGAATGAAGTTTAAACTTGGTATTTCGATCAGCTAACAAAGGAGGTTATTAAATTGAACTGATCTCAACTCTGAGAAAAAAAATTTCCATCCATTGAATGACCTTCAGGACATTAAACTTCCCGAGTCACACAATAAAACATTACATACGCAGTGGCATTGTCCAACTTCTTCTTCTCTTTTTATATCATGAGGGCATTTCCATTACTTTTTTCGGCTAGATAGATTGATTTGTTATGTTGGACCATTCTTGGCATTCTGATAAAAATAACTTTTTACATAAACATGTGACGGGCGCAAGAGCCTCCAGAGGTTTGTGTGGCGTATTATATTGAGCCTTAAGACCACTTTGACTGGAGAAATATTGACCACATCGAGTAGGCGAATGCCTACATAAGTTACAAACGAAGGTTGTTTAACCGTGTAAAATTCTCAACACCTTTTCCCGAAAAAAAAAACCGATAGCCAACATTTGGAAGTACTTCACATACCATTCACAAAGCATAACAAGTTTTACAACTTATTGTTCCGCATTTATAACATTACCTACGTCGTGGATTCCGTATACTATGTGGCCTTCCTTTTGTAGCTTTGTCCAGCGAGCGCTTTGTCATTGAAATAAAGCATGCTTAAAGCAGACGGAGAACATAAGTACAAAGCCGCTTTCTTGAGTTCGTGTGTTTATTTACGATAATCGATTATATGTTGTCACTTATCACATCACAATCGAGTGAATCGAAGGTCTACATTACTCACACGATTCACATAAAAGAATTGCGTATCAGATGCGATTCCGTTGGGCATGCAACTGTAACAAGGACTTGTTCTCGTCTGAACTAGCAAACTGGTTCCAGGAGAGAACCAAGTCAGTTTTCACCTTCCAAGCGGCAATAATAATGATGATAATTTCAAAAAAGGAGAACAAAGACCTGTCAGTCATATTCCCAAGTTACCAAAGATTGAAAAGTTACCCGCCCTTTCAATAAAATAAGTGAATATTTTGGTAACTAGTAATTATTGGAGCCTCCTCGGTGTTTGCATGCTTTGTTCTCTTAAATACTGATTATGATCATCTTTACAAAAGAAAGGGTGATCAAATTTTAGAGCAAGATTGTAGAAAAGCAATAAGATGAAACTAAAATAATTCCATGTGCCCCTGAAATGGCTTTGGAGGGAATAAGAAGCCTGGCGTATTTTTAACTTTTACACGGTTCGGGTTTAATGGGACTTTTGAACCATATTTGTGAGCGGATGTGTATACACTAAATGTGTGTGGGTTGATAGCTGGACTCCAGTGGTTTTGCAAAAAAATGTACTCTTTCATTCAAAACGCGTAATAGGCGCTGATGACATTTACAGGAAAGTTTTTTGTATGTATCTGGTTTAAAAAATGAACATCAAAATAATGTACCTAAATGTTTATCTGAGCCACTTAACCACTTAAGCCATTTTATTCTGTCAATTGATTTAAACGTCCCCGTTGACACCAGATTTAACGACCTGACAAATGTGAGCATTGACATTGTGCTTTTTTTAAAATTCTTTCAAAATTATTGGGTATGTTAACATTACTTTCCATTTTGCAATGACCAACCTTAAAATTCTCTGTACTTCTTACTTCATTTCATGTAAAGTTGAACTTAGATACTATTAAATTCCGCCTGGGCTTACTACAACAGCGAAATCACCAAAAAGTTATTTCCCACAATGTTGGAAAATCTCAATCTTCCTGATAACGTCAATAGGGTGGCGTGCTGCGCATTTACGTTTTTATGTGGCAGTAGACTAAAGGAGGCATATTATGCATACTTGTTATAAACATAGATCGCTCCAAAAGAATTAGACTACATTTGATTTTGCATGAGAAATATTGGATGGGAATTTTTGTAGCTGGAGCCGAGCAGCCCAGACACCATCTGCAATCTGCATCAAGCCATACCACACATCTGTATTCTGCAAAAAACATTTGAAACAATTTGCAGCAGAGGTGTAAACAAGTTTAAGAAAGAATTTGCCAATGACGGTGCGTCTTTTTCCATGACGTTACCGATTTCCCGCAATTGCACTTATGTGCGTCACGTTTATTACAATAGTTTTGTTGAGCGGATTTGCTGTGATTTATCTGGATCAGCTCAGACTCAATTAGTAGCCTATCGATCATGTTTTCAGTATTTACATTCGTTAGACGTCATCTTTGTGATATACATGAACCCCAAATAAGTAGGTAATTTACTGAAATTACTGCGATGCGAAGAACAACTTGACACAATTCCAATTACTTAAAATGTAGAGACTTCAGACACTCATTTCCAGGATCTGATTTTTTAATTAAGTCATGTCAGGTGACTCAGCTATATGTAATGGAAGTTTGTTTTATATGTACTTTCAGCTTTCTGTCAAAAGCATCTGAAGCTTCTCATGTTACCGTTTTTATGGCTTTTTCTTCCTCAATTTCTATGCGATTATAAAATCTTATTGACTCATGCACATGCTTATTCATCAAGCTGATGAATTGATTATGAAGCTGCATAAAATCTTTTTTTCAACCAGATGTGTTTAGTGTGGAATTCATCTTTATGCATTTCCCTTGCTTTTTGCACTGATATTTTGATTAAAAACTTTTAGTTTTCATGCTTGAGACATGGAACAAAATCATGAAATAATTTGTAGCGAGGATGATGACGGTCCGTCGCGACGGAATGTCCCAAATTGAAAACTAATGGATTTTTAAACAATACCCCGAATCCTTGTGTGGTAAAAAAAACTTTCTCACTGCGACCTTCCGAAACAAAAAACACCTAAAAAATACAAAACATGAGCTATCTGCGCCGGAGAGCACAAAATTACCGTGAAACTACTCAATTAATTCTTGAGACATTCGTGTCTTTTATCTTGCGTCACATTCCTCTTGTGAATAGGAACATGATAATCAATTATAAGTGACATTGTGTGCCGCGAAAGTGGAAAAATAATGGGTTCTGGAAAAAAGTGATATTATGTAATGCACCGATAAAAAACATGCACTCAATGCATTTAACGAGATTTTATCACGTCATGCTACTTACTAAAATGACTCAATGTTAGTCAACACAACAGAGTTAGTTGGGAGTTACAACGAAACATCGCCTCAACTAGCAAAAACACGTGCTAAATGCTTGAGTTTCATAATCATTCCTTTCAAAATAATCCCTTCCAGCAATACTTGAAAAACGTTAGGTAATTCCAAATCTTTCGAAAACCCGACAGAATTAAGGTACTCCACAAAATTGATAATATACAACTTAAAGTTTTCGGGGATTCATTCCATAAATGAAGATAAAAATAGAAGATGACATTGCTATTTGCGGGCACATGTACATGTTGACATTGATTTTGAATGCTCATTCTGATTTCATTAAACACTTGCCTAGATTTAGCTGTGAAAATGCAGACAAACATAAAAAAGACTAAACTATTTTTTTCATTACTCTCTCAAGGTTAATGAAGCCGAGAGTATGAATGAGAATCGTGATGTTAAGGACACAACTAGAACAAAACATGGACCAGCTAGAAAAAGACCAGAATATTTTTGGATATAAGGAAGCGAAACGAAATTTGTTACGCAATTTCCAACTCAACAGCAAATAGCTGCTTAAGATATGCCTACGCACAACTTGACAAAACTCAACAAAGGCTGGACGAGCTACACGTGAGCCACAAAATTTAACCGTCTCATGAGCTAATAATCATAATAATGATTTCTTCGAGGTGTTAATTTTTTCTTACACAGTTCGACATGAATTTTAATGAAACCAGCAGCGCAGTAGTTGAAAATGTATTTCTTTGCTCCTATTTCTCTCTTGTAAATAAAAAAGATAAACGAAGATCTTTTGTTGGCGTTCGTCATTGTATGAGTTTGAATCATCCAGAAAGGGTTTTACAGATTTGTCAAAATACAGACAGAGGTAAAAGTTGGAGACATGCCAAATATGGCAGTGAAGATGCACACATGCAGTATAGTGTAGCAATTAAGGATCAGGTGGCACATTACGTGTCTTTGATTGATTAGCGGTGCTAACATTTATCGATTTAATCAAGTAATTTTCCACGTATCTTATAATTTGCTTCTGTGCTAATTAAAATTAATCTGAGCAAATACCTGTGAGATCTTGCTATTGATGACCTTCGGTACGACCATCCATCCCAAAACAATTGATGCTATCACAACAGCAAATCCTACAAACAGGACCACTGAAGGCAGCTTTTGCATCGTGCCTTTGTGTCTTTGTTTTTTTTAATACCACAACTCAAGTTGCTTTATCACATTTATGCACAACAGCACAATTAAGAAAAAAATTAACTGCTTTTTGCACAAAACCAAAAGTTTTTAAGTATCAAATATCACAAAGCTTTATAGAAGATTGTCCAGCTGTCATCAAAATTTTAAGAAAAAAATTCCAAGTAGGACCTTCCTTCTTGCAGACCTGAAGCGTTCTGCTGGATGACTAAAAAGTAAAGTTCTTTTCTGCTTCGTCGACTGTTTACTCACAACACAGAAGTATTAAATTATCATTAGCCAGAATCGAACGATAACATGCGTGCAATGAAGTAGTAAAAAACTACACAAACACAAACTTGTCGACGAAAAAACTAAATTGTGCATGTGCACTCAACTATAGAAGCTTGTGTATTCCTCTCAAGACGACATGAATACAAAAAAAAGCAGAGAGAGAAGAGAGGCACGTTGCTGTTCTCTACTATCTAGATTCAATCTATTGATGATTCCTTTTTTTCTTGAGCTGTTCTATGTTCTATGCCTCATTGTGATTAGATTGGAATGTTTGTGTCCGATTGCCGAGGAAAATACTGTGTTCAAGGTGGTGGTGGTGTGATGTTACTTTGCTGCCATTGGCCTACCAACCACCGATTCTATAAACCATACTTACCATATACGCACTTCACACAAAAAAGCATAACAAAGTTGGGCTGTATTTTAGTAGAGCTCTTGCCACACAGAAAAAAACTCTTTTCTTACTGCTGCGCTCTTCTTTTTCTTGAAAAAAAAATGAGTAGAAGGAAGTATGCATGTAATCTAATCTCCTTTTCTGGGTAGTTAGTCGTTGTGTGAATAAAATGTGAGTGAACTGATATTATTCAGTTTTCAAATCTGTTTCTTTTTTTTCAGTTCTCCAGCAAAGTCTTGGAACAGATTTGTGTTTTGCTAAATTGCCAAGGATCGATAGGTTTCTTGAGGAGAATTAAAGAAAAATGACACATTCACTGCTCGCCTCCCTATTAATAAAAAAATAAAAGGGTAATTTAGGCACTTGCTGTTTTGTCTGAGTTCTTCTTCACGAGTCTGGCAAAGGATTTATGAGGTTTGGACACGACGTTATTAAGCCAACATACAAAGAAAAAGAAAACTTGCTACTATTTACTGTAGGTTACTGACTCAAAGTTGATGTTGGTGGTGGTGGTGTGTGTCGGAGGAGTGAACACTTTGAAAGATGCGAGTCAATGGAACCAACAACGAGTTTTAAATACCTACTTAATCAAATCTACTACGATCTATCTGCAAACAACAAAACTTGCAAGTTAAGTTTCTCGCTTTGTCGTTCGCACACATGTCTTTATCAGTAGTAAACGCTTATAGGTATGCTGGATGTGTTTACACATGTAAAAGTGATTCAGGCATACTATATAATAATAAAAAATAGAGGAGAGCGTGGTTGTTGGATGACGCAGTAGATACAATTGAAGGTGCTATAAGAACCTATGAAAACAACAAATTCACTATTACTACACAGTCATAACAATCATTCTACATAAACATAGCACGATATTATTAGTGAGAGAGGGGTCCATTTGTTAGGGTATCATTTTGAAGCAATTTTTTATGGATGAGGTGCGTTTACCCGAAAAGAGTTGAAAAAGATCTGATGTGTGTAACAACTTGCACACTCATACTCTTTTTTTGTGGAGTTCAACTAATATCTACTCACATTCCTACACACCAAGAATGAGAAGATTGGAGCTTTATCCATGTATACATTTATTTGGTGTGCTTGGTTTACTCACTTCTGTGTCCATGAATGTTTTTATGCCTCTGTCAGTTTTTTTAAAGGGTTGGTTTTGGCTTGCGTGATTTGAAGATTGAGTCAGACAGACGTGGTTTAGTGTGGTAAAGAATAATGTGTCGCTACACATTGTTGGCTACATGCATTGTTAAAATGTTACAGGTAAATATTTAGATATTGTGTTGCTTTTGTATGGGAATTCATTGCAGACGGACGGGGAAGAGCTCAGAGATACATACATATATATTATATGTCTGCATGTATTAAGAAACAAATGAAAATTACATACAAATGTTTTGTGCGTAGGATTTGGGAACGTCCATGCCTCATGCTCAATAAAAAAGACAAGTTTTGCGAGGTTTGCAAAGCTGGCTGGTACTTATCATTCCTGTCAGCCGAAATCTCGAACAAATTCCCAACAAATTCTGTTAAGGTAACCTCCAGCGTATTCATTCGAAGTATGATGAAATAAATTTTGCCTCCTTCTAATAAATATGGTAATGGAACTGAATACCTCAGTTTGCACTAGTACACGCCAACATAATCTTTGTGCTAACTTTAAACAAGATATGATGCACATGTTTACTTAATAACTTAAATAATCCACACCGGCTACTCAAGATATCCCAGCACACTAAATCAATGTTAACTTTCTAACTAGTCTGGTAACACTAAATAATTTCCAAACGAGAAGCGAACAACGTGTTAAACTTTTTCTGCACACATTGGGAAGCATACCTAGTGAGCTTTTCACGTGACTGGGGAAAGTACAAGCAAAGCATCAAGAACATCATTCGAAAAGCAATAAAGCACTTTTGTAAAAAAATCAATATATTATATTGCAAAGAACATAAATATGATAAGGAAACATATGCGGATAAACGAATCCATATAAATAATTACAGCATAGAAAAAAAATCCGAAATTTACATAAACTTCGGTCGCCTTACGTTTTCATTGTGAATGATGAATACTCTGATTATTTTTATCAAAACTTAAAAAGTACTTTAAACTTTTGAGAGGAGAAAAGGATTTCTTCCTCGTCTCGTTACATTGTTTATGAATTGTGACAAAAATGTTTTCCGGATTATGAAGACATTTGGCAATAAAAATATTTACGTTAGGCATGATTTTCTGGATGAAAGGGGAATAGTTTAATCAAAATTTCAACACGAGCTTTCGTCTTTTAGCCAAAGACATTATTATTATTAAAATATTTACATAATGACTTAGAATTTTGTAAATTTCTCCTGAATAGAACTGACACAAATTTGTGCCCAACATATTTGAGTACATAATTTTTGTATCCTGGTATTAAAAATTATTTGCACTAAAACTGAACCCTATAATACTCGCTTGTTGAACATTCACATTCAGTATTTGGAAGGTGCATTTCTTTAATTAATACAGTAAAAGGTAGTGCGCGGTAGATAAGATAGCTCTTCGTGACATCATAGATACAAACATACATATTGATTTTGTTTATCTAAGCTTTATATTAATTTTACTGAACTCATTATTACCTTGTGTCTACATAAAATATTTTGTCTGACACTGTCTGACACACATCAATTGTGACAACTTTGGCTTCATCAGCAAATTGTGATGTATGTACAAATGTCTAAAAATATAAATGTTGTTTGTAATAGACACGTGTTCTGACACAATGAAAATAAATTACGGATTACACGTTACTTTTCGGATAAATTTTAATTCTACTAAACCTTTGTTTTGTTCTTCCGCATTTATCCGTTGTGTCCACACTAATATTTGCCTACTAAACAAAATTATAATTCCATGAAGTGTTTAAATGAATTGTTATACATACACATCACATCGCAGGTAAATTTTTGTATAAAAGCGGATCTTCCAAAAGTTACTGTCATCAGTTTCAGTTGTTTGTACTTTTGTGCTCAACCATAACACAGAATATCCTGTTGCAATTACGAACTCAGAAATTTAAATTTTTAAAGCAAGGAAACAAAGTTCCCCAAAATGAAGTCATTCACTATCGCCGTTTTCGCCGTCATCCTCCTTCTGGTGGCCGTGTCCGCGGTAATGTGATAAAGTATTGATTGAGTTAGGGTTATATTGTACATTTTAGTAAGTGTAAAAAAAATAAAAATAAATTTTATGAATTTTATTTTTGTTTTCCCTGTAGGTTTCCGCAGACAACGATGACGGCACCGCTCCAGGTATTGTTTTTGAAGATCCGGAAACTGGGAATCCCATCCTTGGCTGCAGTAACGGAGCCTGTCGGGAGAAATGCAACGCCCAAGGAAAGAATGGAGCTTGTGTGTTGAGGTGGTGCGTTTGCTGGAAATGAAATACACGTTTTCCGCCGTGGTGCAATGCACCAAACGAACTTCATTTTTTATAATGCAATTAAAATATATGTATTTAGACAAATTAGCGAATAAATACCGTCATATTCATAGACGTTTGCTCGACCACTTGTGAATTTACATCTTATAATAGGAGCAAACTGACAACCTGACCAAAACAAAACTGAAGGAGAGTGAGCGGAGTTTCCTTATCATAAAAGTTGACACTGCACAACTTAATTTTCATTGGTGGCCAAGATTTCAAATACTTTTTTAAAACACGTCTCCTCCCGAACTCCTTAGTTGTTCTAAATCTATACAGAATATTCTCTGAGATGCTATTCACCGACGCCTTGAAGAAGCCATCGCAAACAAGTATAACTACGAAGCAATCAATAGCCAGAATTCCAAAGAAAGACACTTCCACCAAACTCAAGCCAGAGGACAAACCAACAAGTGCATAAGCAGCAACTATAAAGTTGCCAGTTGCAAATACTGTCACCATAACGGAAAGAACGTTTCCATGAATCCAGTTGTAGCAAGTTGCCAGCACCTGGATTTCCTTGTACATCTGCACAGCATTCGCGACATTGCTATACCTTTGAAATTTTCTCCAGAAAAGATATTGATAATTTCCCAAACACAAGCAATGTAAACATGAGAAAAGAGTAACTTCGATTATGAAGCATACAAAAATGTGGGTCGCCACAAAGCGTACAATGACTAATAATAGAATTAGGAATATGGTGTCCGGAAAAATGTTCCAGGTTGCCCCAGCATCGTTACAAGGGTGAAGTAGGAGGTATCCAAACTGTCCAGGAAAGCATGGCCTGCCCCATAAGAAAAGTGGGCCGAAAATGGTAAATCCAGGAACAGTGAACATTCCAAGCGACACCACAACTTTCAGCAGGAGACACATTCGCACCCGTTCTGGAGGACTCCACCGCATTCCTAAAGAAAACATTAACTCACAATCAGTTCCTGGATTGATAAAGATGGAAGTCAGTTCTTGTAGCAATTAAAGATTTTCTTACGATTATGACGATTCTCGAAAGCCAGAAAGGCATTGTACAAAAGCGCAATTTCGTGACGCCATTTGTAATGCTCCACTTCAGTTGGGTAGACGTTGACCAAACTGGTTGTAAAAGCTGTGCTTTGTAGGATTATAGACAGAGATTCAATTTTTAAAGCACGAATCCACTGAAACATCATCACACACACGTAAGATATTGCTATCCATGATCTTTGTTTAAACCCTGTGTCATTCGCGACCTCCATGCTCCGATGAGCGACTCCAGGTTTGTGAAGGGGCACCGTAAAGTAACTTACGAAGTTTAGGTTGAACAGGACCAGTTGATGAAAGCCACTCGCAAATAACATGTTGACGGATGGAGGTGTGATGGATTTCTCGACAGAAGACAAGCACAAAAAATTTACCAGTACAAATGTGGCAAAAACTTGACAAGTTTCGTGAAATACACAGGAAGGGTCTTGAGCTTTGACTTAGTTTGAATAAAATGGCTCAGTTTTTCAGTCGCTTTCTAGGTACACATTCTTTGTGGAAAGCAGACGTATTTTCTGATGGGTGAGCGCGGATAGTGACGTAATGTCAATATGCAAAGCAGCAACCACTACTATCATCATGCCCCAGAATACTTCTCGGCTAAATGTACAAAAATCAAATTCAACATTTTGCTGGCTCATCAGAAGAGCACCCACCTATGCTGAAAGCAACCACCACAACATTCAGTCTGCTCCAGTCTGCACCAGAATCAACACAAGCAGTCTCCACCATCATAATAAAAAAGGAAGATAGTGAATAGGAATATTGAGTTTACTTTTTTAAAGATTCACGGTTCAAATATTTGTTTATTTACTTTTTTTAAAGATTCACGGTTCAAATATTTGTTTAATACAATTGTTGGTCTCTTTTCATTTTAAATATTTTGCCAGTTGCAGAAGTAATAAAGAGTTAAAATTTTGTTAATTAAAATTAACCAGTCATCAGTTTCAGCAGAAAAGTTGGAATCATCCAGTTGTTATTACCATCTTCGTCGAAAGTGTCACAGTTGCAGAGAAGTCACTATCGTCATTTTCTATAACAAGCAAATAGTATTCATAATCATAAATTAATTGTGCATATCCCCTTCGTCCGTTTAATAGCTCCAAGAGAAAGAACCGTTAGAAAGCATCAGAAGGAGAGCAAAGGGAATGAGAACCGGGCATAATCGTTGAAACATTATTGGCGTCACAGTTCGAAGATCAAGCAGTAGTTGACCTCACAACTAACCAGTAAAGAACAATCAGAAGTAACCCCAAGAACCAGACCACAGAACCCTACACATGTCAAGGAAGAAGTGCTCTCAACGCTCCATCCTTGTCAAAAAAATTTGTTTGAACATCTAAAAATGGAAACATAATTTTCCCTCCATTTTCATTTTCCCTCTTCACACATTCCCCCATCAGCATTAGCATCATCATCTTGTCATTATCAAACGTATTCACTTTCCTTTCTTCTTTTTTTATTTTTGTCTCAGATGAAACACAAAAAAAATATGACACAAAGTATATCGTGACACCATGTTATCATTATTATGTGTCCTCCCTCACCACTCGTAAAATTACTCCTACTCACTTTCTGCGCAAAAAAGGAGTCAAGGGTAAAAAAAAAATCTGCTCAAAGGAAGGAAACATCATCATCTTAAAAAAATCTTCTAGAAAAAAAAATATATACTTCATCAGCATTAGGAACACATCATGGCTCCTGCTGAGGTACATGATTACATGCACTTCGTTCTTCTTTTTTTGAAAATAGCTCCCATAACCAACATGTGACTTTCCCAAGAAAAAGTTTAAAAGGATCTCAGGATTCCTTTCAAAAGCTGAAAGTGTATCGTGCTTTTATTTTCCTCGGAAAAAAGGTAAAGGACTACCATAACCAACATGTGACTTTCCCAAGAAAAAGTTTAAAAGGATCTCAGGATTCCTTTCAAAAGCTGAAAGTGTATCGTGCTTTTATTTTCCTCGGAAAAAAAGGTAAAGGAATGTGTGTGTAATGTAACTTCAGAGAGGATGTTGCTAATACATTTTTTTCTAAAATGAAACCCAAAATTGCACTTTTTGATGTACACAACACAATTTTCTCCTTTTCCTCTTTTTTTCCTGAAGTGAAAAAAAAACTTGTTACATTTGTGAAGCATCCGGTACCCCAAAAAAACAAACTTGTGTGCAAAAAAGAGAATAGTAAAGGACAAGAGACACTAGAGAAAGCAGTGCTCCATAACTTTTTTTCATATTTGATTCAAGGTTAAATTATATATGAAAAAGTTGCTCAAGGTCCTTCCTAAGTGTATTATTTTGGAGGGAGAGTGAGGCAAGAAAAAATATAAACCATCTCATTTCCTTCCTGACGACATGAAAAACTTTCGCTGTTCCTTGGTTTGTGTTGTCCTCTTCTTTGAGAGACGAGAGCGTGCTCAACTTTTTTTGTGTTTATTTAAAGCTCACCTTTTTTCTCTTCTTTGCTGTCCTTCCCTCTTGGATTCTCCCTTTTCTCACTTTCTTTTGAAAACCAGAGCCACTCGTTTATGGTAATATTCATTCATTCAGAGACAATAATACGAAACTACAAAAAAAGAAAGTTTGAAGAGGAGCAAACTTGAAAATTTTAGCAGGCTGCAAGGTCAACCTTCCAGAAGAAAATAAAGGGTTTCAAGTGTCACTTTGTGTCCGCAGCCTCCTTGACTTGTCGAGTGCGTCGGGTGGGATGAAGGGAAAATGAACCATGAAAATATATCAAGTGCAAGACGACGATAAGTACAAATTCGTGTGCATCAATCCAAATTTACAAAAATTAGATTGTATAAAGAATTTTTTACGACATTTGAGGACATTTTGATTTGAAATAAGGTTTTTATTTAATGGTCAGGCTTTCGATTTCAAACTGAAATCATCATCAGGACACAATGAAAATAAAAAATTAGATGATATCACTCTAAAGCTTGATAAGACAAGAATCGAAACCAGAAATTAATTTTTTCATTGTAAGTTTTACGAAATGTTCAATAAACAACAATTCTAACAATGAATAACTTTTTTGTTTTTCTAATGAGCAGGGAGACACGTGCTCTCTTTGTCAATTTTAAATAAAGGTTATTTACCTAATAATAAATATAAAGGAAAGGCATCCAACAGGAAAGAGCTTCTCATTATCATCACCTCGAAGGAGACAAGTTTTCCTTTGAAAGGATTAAAACTCGTTTTCCGCGTGTCTCTTCCTTTCTCACTCTGAATACTGCTCCCATTATTCGAATTGCATGGAGACAGGCTGGGAGAACTCTATTAGAATTTTTTTTTTCGTTTGTGTAAGAAAACATAATAAAGCTGTCTCCATTCATGTCCTCCAGCAAGATTTTTGCACTAGAGAAGATCTCATTGTTTGAACACTGGTAAAAGCCTGTCTGAGCTCGGTTATCCTTGAACCAGAAGACTTAAAATATATTTCAACAAGTTCACACTTATCACGTAGCTCCTTTCTTTCTTGGAAAAACAGCGCCTCGAGAAAAAAAATGAGTGGCCATTTAAAAAAAACAAAAATATGGGCCACGACAACAACTCACTTCACAGATGTCGTCATTATCATTAGCACCCAGGAAAAAAATAATATTACCCGGACTCATTTTCCTTCTCCATATCTGTTTCATCTTTTTTGTACAAAAAAAATCACGCTACACTTGCGTGTCTTCCAAAAAACGTGGTGGTAATGATGATGATTGTTGGTCCCAAAATGAGAATGAGAATCGGGTGCAGTAGGCAATAAAAAAACGGAGTAATAGAGCTAAAAGCCTTTTTCCGTAATTGCCTGTGTATATTTTTTGCGGTTTTTTTTCTCCTTTTTTTCCCTGTCATCCTTTTGTCATCTGAGAGGAGGAAGCGATATGTGCTGCAAAATTACACTCCGTGTGTGTGCATAATAGTTTGCTCTATACAAGAAATGTCTTTATCTTTTCTCCACTTTCTCTTTCACGTATTTATGAGGAAAGTAGGTAGGAACGTGAATGAGTGAGTGCACACTACTCGGCTATTATTTTCAGCGACACAAAATTCAGTTTGGTTCATGAAGCACGAATGGGAGGTTCACCAGAGTAAATGGCGACAGCCAAACTTTCTTTCACGAGGAGGAAGAAAAAAAAAGCTTTTAGGAAGATGTCTCATTCATGATCCTTAAGTGGTGGTAAATGGCTTGCAATTTTCTTCAGTCTCACTCCCGCCAATACCTAAGATTCACTTTAGTTGATTGTGAGGGTGGCAGTTCGTACAGGATTTTTGGGATGGAGCAAAGCAAGAGACACATTTATGGCGAACTCAACTCCAAGCGAAAGAAAATTCATGGAAGGAAGTTGGGTGTAAGTTAACACGGGATTTTTATGTGAACACATTTATGAAAATGGAAAGTGATGCGCAATTACAATTTCCTTTCTTTTTCATCGAATACAAAATTAAATGTTGATAATAAAATTTGCAAAGATGTTCCCAAAAGTGACTGGAGCTAATTGATACAATATTTTTATGGTGAAAACCCAGCTTTTCTAAGTAATTTGAACTTGACGAATTGTCAAAAATCAATAGTGCAACGCCGCTTGGAATATTCTTAAACAGTTTCGCTCAACAGTTACTAGTAGATAGTTATTACTTCATTGAGCACAATGTGAGTATGGTAAAAGTGCTCTATAATAAGTAGAGGAAACTGTTCTTGATTAAACCGAGAGGTATTATCTTATAGCTATTATTTTTAGTATATGTGTAAACTTTCAGTGTACATTTTCAGCTAATGGTGGTTTAAAAAAACGGAAATTTGAAACGACAGATTGTGAGAGCAAAATGGATTTTAGTGATTCTTATTTGTAGAATATTTTCCACTCTAGTTCACACTGTATCCCGCAAAGATCTGCAAATTTACTATTGGCATAAGCTAAAAACCCGTTGATTACTGTGGTGGAACTAATTCTGGGGCTTAGTGGAAGATAAGAAGATGATGACCCTGACGAAGTTCTTATCAATTCTCTGCACATGGTTTTCCAATTTTCAGCTGTCCCTTGCCTGCAAGGTCAAAGGAATTTAGTGTTTATCGTAATTAGTACGATTATCCAATAAATCATTAGCAACCTCTGAGAAGTAAAATACGGAAAACACCAATAACAATTTCCTGCAACTAAATACTTATTAAATCCAATATCACAGAGTTCTAAGTGCAGTGAAATTTGTCGAATTAGAGTGGAAATTTATGCAATCCCACTGCAATTGTAACACTCCTCAGTGCCATAATTGTAACGGTCATTAAGGGACTCCAAGTCACTTCTCAGCAGAGCAAGAAACACCTTTCTCATATATTGCTTTATCAGTTTACTTTAAGAAATAAGGAACCACTCTTTCAACTTGACCAACATACCTCTAAACATTTTTATCTTGTACGACAATCCCATCAACTTACCTTCAGATTCGCTTATAATCTCTCTGCCTAAGTTTTACTAGGTTTGGCGTCAAAGGGTGACTCTATTTACCTCAAATCCAAGGTACTAATTATCGTCTATTTGTTCTCCATAATCGCTGTGCTGAGTCGCACGCTCTAAACATCTTATCTTCAGAACTACATAGCTCATATTGTGATGAGTAAACGCGATAGTAGTATCTTCCCTGAACATTAACAAAATTCCTAGCATATTACACGACGGAAAAAACAAGTTATCTCCTGCTCAAGATTTTCATGCAATTCAGTAAAAATATTATCGGCGTTTTACTTATCAAACCCTTTCTTCCATTCTTGTTTTAATATTTCATTTAAAAATCATTTATTCAGAGCATGACCTTCGTTGTCACTAAAAATAATAAATTGGGGGAATAAATTATCTCATAAAAATTTCCATAAGCCATCAACAAACCCAACTCATGGAAGCCAGACCAATTAAAAATCCGAAGGAAATTAAACTCTTGCGGTGTATCCTGAAAATTCCCCAATTCATTCTTTCCATTTTTAATTCCTCCTTTCACGAGAAAAAAATAATCTCTTCTGGTAAACAAAGAGAAGGATTTAATGCTCATGAATGTGGACGAGCTATTTTCTAATGAAATGCGAAATTACGAAGGAGCAAAAAAGCGTACTCAAAGCAAAAAAAACTCACTTCCTTTAATGATTGTGCATATCATTACTATGCATAATGCACACAAGGTACGGAAAAAGCAAAAAAAATACGAAATGTATCATTAAGAATTCCCTTCCCCTTGAATACACACACACGCACCATATTTTTTTGTGAAAAAAAGAGAAAGGCGACGAATGTTGCTTGTGTATGGCCCTATAAGAATTGAAGTACACTTTCCTTTTTTTTCTTCTTTTTTTCCCACTCTAAATATTCTTTTTTTTTCTGGTGTGCCTGGGTGTAATTTATTGCGGCAGGAATGGTGGCAGCAAATGCACAATGCATTTTAATTTATGAGCTTTCACAGATGGATCTCCGCCTTATTTCATCTTCCCCGTTGTAATAAACAACCGCCTACGTTTTTTCTCCTCCTTTTCCCTACTGATATAAGGAAGAAAAAGAAAAAAATAGTTTTTTTTCACAATACAACTTCAATATACTTTTGTGGAACAAAAAAAAATGGGAGGAAAACTGAAACAGAAAAAAAAGAAGAATTTATGCTTTTCATTGTAGTAAACAGACTATACTAGACTACTTTTACAGTTACAATAATATAATATTTTTGAGCCACACTTATTCCATTTTTTTTCTTGGGCGAACTTCTCCTTTTCATCGGGCCTTTTTTCTTTCACTTGTTCGTAATGAGCTTTTGTGCCAAGAGCAAGAAAAAAGGGATATCTGTCCGCCTCTTTTTTTCCTTTTCTCCAGGAAAAAAAATCTCTCTTGTATAATATTATTGTTGGCTGGATTCTCTCAAGTGAAGGGAGAATTGGGAGCGTGAGAGACTCTGAAAAAAAATATGTGTTGGTGGGTGGGAATAAATACGCACGCATACATTAACATACTCATGCCACATATATTCATGTGTATAACAAGTTACATTCTGGAGCAATTTTTTTCTTTTCCAGACAGAAGAGAGAGAATAGAAACTGATTGTGTTTTCCCCTTGTCTTAATGATAGTTTTTTTCTTTGATGGAAAATCACGAAAAAAAGATATTGCATCATTGACTGCTTAAAATACAATCTGAGTTGGGAAACAAAATTTGGGGAGCGGAAGGATTTCTCTACTTTGGTTTCACTTTTTTTTGAGGATCTAAAAATAACTTAGATGAAGCCATAATGTAATGTAATTTAATGTAATGAATGAATGAGTGAACAAAAAAATCACGAATTGGAATGAAGAAGTAATATTTTTAAAAAATCGTGTGCACCATTCCCCATTAACTGCACCAGCTCCTACCACCACAGATTGCAGCAGGGAAATAAGTGAGATGAAATGAGCCAGAATTGAAATGTTTTGTTAAAAAAATGAAATGAAAAGAGAAGATCGAGTGAAAAACTTCATTTTAAAAGAGATCTTGTCTAATATCATTACTTCCACTTGAGAAAAAAACGTAGCGGGACAAAAAATATGTGACTTTTGAGACTGGGACAATGTTTTGTGATGATGATGATGAGATTTTGATCTTTTCCTCAATCTCCTTTCAAAAAAATCTTTTTTGATGAGGGAAAACAAAAAAAATGGTTCCATGAGGATTTATTGCAAAAGCAGAGATCAAGTGAACTCCAGCCATTTTATTTTGAACATGTCTCGCCTGTCTAATACTCGTGTCAGAAAAAATAGGATAAAAAAATTGTGTGCTGCTGCTGCAACATAGATGAATTGAGTGTAAGAATCGGGTTGCAGATTTAACTCCATGTGCTTTTTTTACCTTTCCCCCTTTTTTTATGCACACAATCAGGGAGAAGTGCAATGTTCATGCAACGAACCGAGAGAGAGAGAAAAAAAATCATGTTTGTTGGAAAGCGGCACGAGCCGGAAAAATGGAAAAGTGGTGATACCGGAAGTGCTATTGAAAACTTTTTTTCTAGGGTTGTCACAATTCTTTATTGATAGCTCCATTTTAAAGAGTGCACCACATGTGCACAAGCTTTCAAGGTTCGTTCCTTTAATGCAAGCTACGTGTGTACCATACCGGATGCTGTGTGTCCACCTCCTCTCTTTCTCTTTCTGAAGAGTACACCACTTTACTTCATACTCGGTTAAATTACACCACTCCAGAGTGCACCCAACAACCTTTTTATCCATTTTCCATCCGGGATTTTGACTTTATAAGCCTTCCCTCTCCAAAAAATAAGTATTATGGTTGATTACACCCGGGAAAAAAGGAGCGTGCATTTTCTAGTATCCCGACAAAGCTACATTCAATCTTTTTTTCAATGACAATGTCAAATGAAAATTCCACCCATTTATGTGCACCTCATCAAACACAAGAATAGAGCAGATCATCCTCTTCTTTTTCGCTGGAGCTGCTTTAAAAAAATGTAGAGTTTTTTCTCAAAAAAGAAAAATCCTAAATGACAGGAAACATACTTGAAATCCAGTTGTGTCCTAAAAATTTACGCCACTTGTACTTTTCACTCAAACCGATTGCCTCACTCCGACCACCCCGACGAAGCTTGTTATTATATTGCTGTTGCTCACTTTAATGGTACATAATGCTCTTGCTTGTTTGTCCCAAAAAATTTATCTGTGTGTTGTGTGTACAATTCATGTCATCGGA
>JAHZNF010001198.1:0-27507 GCA_027744215.1 Troglopedetes dispersus
ACAATGTAAACAGAGAAAATCAATTAGCCCAGTACTTAATTTCTTCGGCATTTTCTAGAAGACGGTTTAAGAGCGAATTATCAGGACAGATGAAATTGATAAGTTTTCTAATAAATTTAACAAAAAATGTGTCTTGATGATATTTTGAAGAAAAAATATGTACCCTATCGATTGATCTCTCAGCGGGAGTTGACTGGCATGATAATCTTGAACGTGCTCATCTATTATATGATCAATATGGTGCAACAATATCAGGAAACCCTACCCGCAATATAATAACTTGCTTAGGCAAGCCCAGTCGAGAAAATACATATTCTCAGATTTTTCTCGAATATTCACTAGTCCATCATAATGTTTTTTGTTTACCAAAAACTTGCAGAAACAACTTGACAATCCTACTTGATAAACGCTGAGATCATGACATTCTGCCGGCATAAAGTCAACTTCGTGCTGCCTCATGCAGACTCACATATATGCACACGTGAATGTACTTTTGAAAAAAAAGTTCAATTCAGAGCCAGATTCCGAGAGGCAGGGATCAGGGAACAGTTTACCCGTTCTGAGTGGGTTTGTACACCTCTTATTTTATGAACTTTATGGATTCTTAGGAACATTAAGCAAATGCATAAAAAGTGGAGAAAAGACATAATTCTTAAGCCGAAAACCACACTCTTCTACATTCTGCAGGAGCAGGTTGAGCTATTTTATTTTCTTCCAATTCCAGTTCTTCTGCTTCATTATTATTTTTTATTAATATAGCTCATTGTTTTAGTGTATTAAGATTATTAAGTATTTAAGCATGATACTAATATAAAGTAAGAATTGAGCAAAAGAAAATGAAAGAGCGACTAGAACCTTTTATTATTTCTTTTATCGCCATATTTATGTTTCATATACCACCACTACTACCTATAGTAATATTGTTCATATCCTATTATCCTATATCTAACCTTATCCTCGATCTCAGATCAGGACAGTATGGATGGATGCCGTACTACCTAAATTAAAAGCTGAACCACGGGCTTCTGGCAGTCCAATCCAGTTGATTGATCGTAAAGGTTATGAAGTTATAAGTCAAAGTGAGAGATTCCAATAAAAACAAGTAACCGTGTCGTTCTTAGGAAAAAGGATTTATTGGAGTCTATCACGGCATTACATTTGTAAATGAATAATGCATGACTGGTTGATATTTCGTTTAATAAACCAAATGCTTCTCTTTTCTCCTTCCCTGTCTACACATTTTTTATTCTGATTTGACATGATTTTCAAGACAATGTAAAGTTTGTAAAAAAACTGTTTATTTACCTAACCTGTTGATATTTAAATTTAGTATTTAATTTTGCATAATATATTAATCCGGTAGGTAATAGCCAATAAAATGATAATTCCTTTTCTGGTTCTATGTACTAATTAAGGAGAAAAAGAAATAATAGTGTCTCACCGAACATACAAAGAAGGATTTTCGTCTTTTGAACTCGTGAACATTGAAAGACTTATTATGATGTCATAATGCTCCAATCATTGCACCCTAATTATGATTATATTCAAAGTATTACTTAATAATGTATACGCACTATGCAGGGTTATTTACCGGATACGTTTCGTGAGTATTCCCAATCATTCATTTTTGGTTTCTTGTTTGTGATGATCTAGATTCCATTCTCTATGCCTCTGTTACATATCTAACCAAAAAATCAGTGTAAGCAGTGTTTTTGAAGTTGAGATAAAGCTGTGGATAACTACACAAGGGTTTTGAAATTGAATAAAATATTTTGTATATTCTCCGTCATTTGCCTGTCAGGAAGCGAGCGTATTTAAGTCAGAGGTCGATTCACAATATTAACAATAAATTTTTTTGAAGCTCACGGTAGAGCACAGCGGCATAGAGGTGAAGAGATTCAAGTAATCTAGTTTTTTCCCACATGGGTTGTTTCACATGCATACTTCAAAAAAATCATGTTTCATAAAGTACAATACACGTAATATTTCATCCGGTTCATGGCTGGAAGGCACAATATCTTTCTTCTTCTTCTTTCTGGAGCATAACTCTTGTGAGCCAGATTTTCTACGAGAGTTGTTACGACTCTTGGAAATGCTGATGTGGTTTCAATGAATTAAAATGCCATTATATTATTCACTTATGCAAGCCGAGATAAGTTAATAAGTACCCAGGGTTATTATAGTGGAACGGTGAAATATTTTTAATAATATGATTTCGTTCATAAAAAACATTGAAGATGAATGAACACCAGCCGGCATCATGATGCAACGTGAAATGTGTAACAAATTCGTCGGTGCAGGAGTGCAGTTCACTGACGCTCAAAAAGAGTTTTCTTTGGGTCAAGTCAATCTACATCACGAGACAAGCTCGAATATGAAAGATGAAAACCTGCAGGCCCCGTATATTGAAAGGAAACGTTATTTGGGAAACTACATATACCTCTAAAAAGTCTTTCATTTACAGGCGGAGGAACAAACACAGGACGAGTATTATTTTACGTTGTAAGAATTTCCAGCTCTCGATCAGCTTAAGTCGCTTTTATTCCTTACCTATTTTAGCAGGGCGTGAAATTGCGATTTTGCAGAATGATTGGATGAAATCTCGGCAATCATCAATCTTCATTAAAGTTCCATCAACCTAGAAAAAGGCAGTTTTTAGCAAAAATGTACAGAGGAGCAGGCATTCTCTTGACAATACAGTTCCCTTTCCGCTCTCCAAACAGAGCCTGACTTTTTTATTTACAAGTCAATCGTGATGAAGGGTAAAGAAAACAGAGCAGTTGTGCGGAAGAACGTTCCCTTCAATGACAATAGATTAAATCCCTTGTGAATGAAAAGAATCGTAGCGTAGCTATCCGCCAACTACAATGCATACATGGAACATATTTTTTTTCTCACAAATAACCGAACAATAGTCGCTTGTAGTTTTTGCTCGGACCATTAGAGGTAAACTGTGGATGATAATGAAGACAAAAATTACTGGAGAGTATTCCTGCATACAACGTTGTTTTTTTTGGATCGGGACGAGTTTCCTACGGAAGTGTCATGAATTTTTATTTTTTACAGGATTAAAAAATGACTGATGATGACAGGAATGCATGCGGTATGCAAGATTAAGCTTGTTACTTATGCGGACAAAGATGGTTGCAATTGCAATAGGCTTGGGGGTGCAATAAAAATTTAACGGTTCACTGCTTCAAAAATTGTGTTCAGAGCGCATTCCATTTATGAATTTTTGTGCCATCATGCTTCCCTCAGCTGTGAAATGATAAAAAACAGAAATATATTTGTTAGTGTGACCAATTGGCCCTAATTGTGACTGACAAGCTTGTCAGCAACTCTCTTTCTCGTTAACTTCCGATAATTTCCTATGAATTTAATTATGGTCCATTTTAATCAATATGAGACAATTCATTACTCTTGTCAGCTCCCTCTATGTCATTAATTATTTATACAAAGAAATTCAGATTTTAAATAACAAACCGAACTCTTT
Source organism: Troglopedetes dispersus (assembly GCA_027744215.1). Taxonomy (NCBI): domain Eukaryota; kingdom Metazoa; phylum Arthropoda; class Collembola; order Entomobryomorpha; family Paronellidae; genus Troglopedetes; species Troglopedetes dispersus. Next base: position 3,494 of record JAHZNF010001198.1, read on the forward strand.
AAGAAATTAAAAACTATCTCCCACTCATATTCATTTCGATTTCAATGTGTTCTGCGTACACGTACCTCCAAAGACTGCATTATCCAGGCATCGAAACAAATAGCAACAACGTATCAAACGCATCTAGTCCGTGGAGGTCACTTCTGAATAATTATTACCCTGAGTTCAAATGGAAACTTGTTCATTTGTATAAACCTTGACAGATACTGAAACTTATTACGTCTGCCAGAAAATCTAGTTTATGAAAATCTAATTCATTATGCATGCAAAAAGTTCTTCAGTCTCACGTAAAGAGTACATTTTTTGACGTTAGCATAGCTATCTGGAATGCGAAGATGAGCAATTCGCGACGAACTTTACAATTTTGTGTTAGACCAGAGCGTGCATCTCTTTGGGACTTTCTGACAGGGTTTCTCTTTTATCTTTCAACGAACCGTTGAAAAAAATAACAAATATTTATTACATGCGAACACAGAATGAGGTCTATTCTTACATGCATAATGTATGACAATGCTTTCTTGATGATTACCTACTCATGCAATTATTATACACTTTATGCATTTTGCATAAAATTTGGAGATAAAGCTCATGATTGTTCAATATTTCATTTCATGAAAGAAAGTGTGGCTTGATATTAATCGTTTCATTTTGAACATACAAAATTTAAAACAAAGTTAAAGATACATAAAAGTACTAAATTCGTTTGCAATGGTACCAGCATTACATCTTCAGCTCAACCTTGACAAAGACCATTATCGAGAACGTCTAATAAACGCATTAAATAGACAAGTTATATTTAGTTATCATGTTCTACGGTGTATTTACTTTTATATGGAATGACAATAAGAGAGTTTGACTACAATATTTAAAATATATTCATTGAAAAATTCCTTCGCACGTGTTTCATATATGTAAGTATGTTTCCCAAAACTTAAAGTGGACAGTTATTCTTCCACAAACACAAAGGTATACATACAGGCATGGCCGCCTAATTTAAACCACTGAAGGTATTCTAACCTAAGCAGTTTGTTAATTGTCTTGTGATCTTCTGGTTTACTTTTGAGCATTCAATTTTGCTCTAGTCAGAATCAAACTTTGACTTTGCTATATAAAAGTTTACATATTTGACTTCTGCTCTAAAGAGTTTATCATGGCTGTAAAATACTTTTTAAAGTGGAAGATTGCAATGGTACTCAGGATTTGTCAACTTCACAATGATATCAAGATAAAGAACAGTTCTTATTTTTTTAAATAATGCAAATGTTTCTGCATCCATGAAAAACTTTTGTTCGAGTTTGGGACATTTGAAAATCATTGATAGACACAACTGATAACTTAATATCATAACTTGTAGGAGAAGCTTATGAATGAGCTCATGCACTTGAATTTATTGTCACCCTCCTGAGGAGACGAAAACTAGAAGAGGAGTCAAATGCACAACTTGACAGTTTTAAATGCACTCAATGCACAGCGATGGTCTGCTAACGTTGTAAAATAACCCTTTTTACATGAAAAACTCATAAAAAATTTATTGTTCAAGTATATGATCGTATTATTTTGCCCAAAATGCTGAAAAGTCAGTGAGAACTTGTGCCATGCCAAATAAAAGCAAAAAAATGTAGCAGGTTTTCATCAGTATCTTCCGAGAGAGGGCGAAAGATCATCGTAGGATTGACAATCAGATTTTCTGGTGCTCCTGATGCGAAATCTTTACAGTTGCTACTTCAGTTTAAGCAGATATTCAATGACTGTACATGTATACGATTTTTTACGAATGTGCTAAAGGATTTCACAAGGAAAAATATTAAAACAATTGCGTTTTGAGAGGTTCTTTCAATGTCAATTTCAAAGTTTTACTAGTCGATCGTATTCAGAATTCTGAAGAAAAAATGTAGCTAGTAGTGAATGTAAATTCTTTTCGGCAAAATAAAAGAATCGTTGAGTCACAGAAAGTCAAGTAAACCGAGCTGCAAGAATTGGTATGAGTATGATTCAAGCATTCTCCTTTGGTTGAAAACAGCAAAGAAGATCTGGATGGGTTGTATGGACATATATGGTTACAGGCAAAAATCATAGATTGTGCTAAGACCCCGTGCTGAGACGTAATTGATTTGATTTAGATCCGACATTACATAAAGAAATTACAATGGGATTTTCGATAACTAGAATTGCGTTGAGCAATCTCCCCTAATGTGAAACCCAGAAGAAGTCTGGTCCAGACTCTAGTTGTTGTGTTCCCTTCATCATTGTCAGATTCCCTGTGCTTCAGGGCTTACATAGAATTTATGAGACTGACAATAACACTTATGTAACTTGTTACCGAAGATATCACTCTATTATTTATCAACAACATCGTTTTATTAAGAATCATATTTTGCTCCCATTAATGTTAGCAGAGAAATTCAATTTCTTCTAGAACCATAATTGTCCGCTACATATAAAATATCAATCTGCTTTCTAGATCGAAAGAGAAAAGTATTCTGCATGGATTTTTTGTTTTACATTTCATATCAGTTGCGAGTTTACATTTGAAGAAATCAATGCCATGTCTGGGGAAAAATTAGATAACATAAATTAAAATTAGAAGTCCCAACCACATTGGCTACAGTAAATAATTATTTCAAGTATGTACTGCCACCTTCACGGATAAAGGTTCTGCTAGAAGATGCATCAATTTCAGCTTCAATCAAGTCCCTTCACTCAATGATTTTCACACAACAACTGGCGATAAGTAAAAATCTACATTAGGCCTACTTTAAGGGAAATGGGTTTTAAGAAAGAATCAGAGAAAGGGTACAATGGATTCACTAAATTTTTTACTCAATGCATGGACAAAAGGAAGTGAATTTAATACAGTATTCTTGTGCTTTATAATATTTATAGGCAAATAAAAATTACTGAGAATTTACACTGTATGTGCGTTGTTGCAGCTAGTCACGAAGTCTGTACAGTCTTGTGATTCGATCCGTTTAAATTGCTTTCTCTACATTTATTTATAATGTAATGCAGTGGCAGGTAAAAGAGGTTTGATTAATTTTACGAATAAAAGTGATCGAAAAAGAAACTTCTCCCATTTTCTCTGCACACAATGCAAGAATGTGTTCGATATGAATGTTATGATTCCAATTTTGAAATACTATACATTAATACTTTTGACATCTGCAATTTTTCAAGTTCTGGTAAAGCACGTGATGCGTAAACTGTCTTTGTCCTCAAATGACAGTGGCAAATGGAGTGTTAACATGTGGACATGATGCATGAGTCTCTCCATGAGCATTTGGTATTTTGACCGATGTAGTGGTAACATATAGTGGCTCTTTATATAGACTACCTGAAATCTCATTTCAATGTTCACATCACACCGATATTTATGTTTCTGTATACCTACATACAAAGATTAAACTCTGTTCACCCTATTTTTAAAGCATACGTGTAATTTTAAATACTCTTCCTCTTTTTATTAAAGCACCTTTACGAAAACCCTGAAGCCAGTCAACCTTACCAAAAGCTTGGTCCTTCCAATCAGCTTTTAAAGAGCAGAGAAAAAATACCTCTCTGGTCTTTACCTAACTTCTTTATTTACTGGAGATTTATTGGCTCGAGAAGGTGCATTAATCAAGTGTCAAGAAGTGAATGAACTACATTTTCCACTCTTTTGAGCATGGAATATATAATGTGGGGAATATACTTATGCGAGTGATCATTCAATTTTCATCTCACAACAGCAATGTTATAGGAGTAAGCATACGCTTATGCATTTATCATTATGCGTACAGTTGTGGCTATAAGAGTTTCTTTACCATTTAAAACCTATGAACACATTGTAGTTAATATAAAAGTAATCCGATGCTCGTGAGTTTTCAATTTTCAAGCGAAGTATGTTTATGTAGCTGTCGTTGTGACTGACGGTGGTGGTAGGGTGACAAAAGTAACTCCTGATAATGTTCATCCACCCTGTGATCTCACAGAAATTATACTTGACATAAGGACCTACCAGGTTGAAACATCAATCTTTTTGCTCACATTCACCTTCATCGTATATTATGAACACAACCGAGCAAAAATATGTAAGCAGAAAACATGTTGGTTGCTGAGAAGTTACAGCATTTGGTTTCAAAGTTGCTCGAGAAGATCATTTATTTGTTAACGCGAGCTTTCTGTTCATGCAAGTATTTTTACAGTTTTGCCAAATGCCTGTCATGGAATTCATAATTTCGTAGTTTAGAGGGAACCCTTTCGTTAAATGAGACTTTTTTATTACTGACAGATTGGAGTAGACAAAACTAACATTATTTTAATCTCGGAGAATAATTCTGAAAGGTTTAAAGTGACTTAATACTATTCATTGGAAATTGAATGATCCACTCATCGCTCACATCTGCATTCTCATTTTGCAACAGTTGAAATGAGTAGAATTTGCCTTTTAATCATCTACATGTGTACTTGAACACAAGACAAATGGAATAAAGATCACATTTTGTCTTTACATGTTAAATCTGCAAATAATGTAATTCTAGTTCAAGTGATGAACTAGAATGCAAACCTGTAACACTAAATGTAAGCACACTTCATATAAAAAACCATTTCCTTGACTAATCGCGAAATACTGAAAAGGTATCTAAAACATGGGCATCTTGTTATTGTGGAACGCTCAACTTAAAGTTTAAAAATGAGTGCAAGAGGACCACATGAAAGTTTGCCCAGCTTTGAGCGTACAGTTGCGAAAAAAGTCACCAGTCTCTGCTGTAATATTTCTTGAGGAATAGCAACTAAAAACAAGTATTCCCCCAACTAGTCGTTTTCATATCACCATATCTGTCTACGAAGTTCGAGCAAAACACACTTTTGCTCAACCATTTGTTTCAATCATAAAAATGACATTTAGTCATTTAGCAACTTTTTACACCTGTATGCAACGCGCGTACTTCTATTACCGGTAATATAATACACACAAAATCCTGGCACACAGCAGCTTCTCAGTAGTGGTAAAGTAGCAACCTCAACTTGCCCAGATTTTTGGTCGGAATCATTTGTAACAATCATGACACTTGAGTTAATCTCTTGTCATTTTTTGTGTACGTGATATAGGGTAATGGATTCGTTTTATGGACTGGAGTATCATATTTCAAACAAAATTCTGGGCTTTCCTGCGATTATTTCATGCTTAGAAAGTACCATTGAAAAATAAAGATCTGCAGGAAATCTGCATTACAAAAACGTATTACTAAATACTGTAAAATATTCATGAAAACTCTGGTTGTATTTTTGTTAAATGCGAGAGTTAAGTTTTTTAATTGGTTGTTGTAACACAGAAACGTGCTTCATCTCAGGAGTTCCTTTTACTGATCGAATTATTGACTCCTCCGCATATTAATTTCAAGGTATCCACATGAAAGAATAATGGCAACGGTCCCACTACAAAGTTTCAACAGTGAAACAGGAGCAAATATTTTCACCACGATTTTACTATTTTGTAATGAGCGACAGGAGGACACGAGGCAAGTGGAATAATGAACACCTGCGACCGGACCAAGTCAGAGAATTTTATCTCCAGTAGGCGGAATCCCGATGAGGTATGAACCACTTAATCTTGAAATTAGTTCACGCAGCTCCACAATTCATGTCACAGTCAAACCCCACTTTAAATTCACAAATCGTCGTGTGCTTCTGCACCACCAACACCACCAACCTTAGTACATAGATGATCGTCAGAACCTACCCGAAAGCTGATTGTAATGCTACCCGATGCCTCTCTGTTCAGATCATATCAGGGGCGATTTTCCTAAAGCTTTCATTCAGTAAATATTTTTATACTTGCTCAACCACGGAGGTGGTTGTTTTCACGGTCAGTCAAGAAGTGTCGGGTTGATAGGTGCAGCAGAGTTGCTGGAAGTCGTAAACTTGTATTAAGAATGTGATCTGGTTTTCTTCTTACTAGATCATTATTCGCTCTCAAAAGCAGATTTTTAAGCTTTGTTGTCCTGCCTGGTTGTAAATTTTGTTGTTCTTGTTCTTTCTCCTTTAACAACTAAATTCACGTGGGGATACAAAATTGAAATCCAGAAAGTCGATCAGGAGGATACACGTTACTTTTTTGTAATACCAGTTGGTACAAATTACAAATTAACAGGAATTGCAATGAAAAAATAAATGGTAATTACTTGGGCAATTTCGATCTAATCGATCGATCCAGTATTCCATTAACCTTCTAATATCTGATCCGCCACAATTACTTATCCACTACACCATATACAACGCCATCAGCATTCAGTGAAGATGATTACCCATGCACAAAATTTCATTTTAGGTTCACGCATACCATCGTAGACGATCGTGACTTTATCCGAAATCATTGATGAAATTCGAATTAAATGCCATAATTACTTACCTAATTGTGGCGTTTGTCGGGAATTGATAAAGGCTAAAAACCTCAGACAAAAGGTTCATATTTGGTGTTTATAATAATAATGATGGGTTTATAGTAAAAGTAAGCGACCAGTACGAAACTGGTTACCCTGTATCCACAGATTGTGTGAATTTTACGGAAAAGTGTAAGTTGCAATTTGCTCTGCTGATGCTGCTTATACTTGAGTTTGACGAAATAAACATAGCTTGTCTTCCTTTCCCGACCACGATCGATCGACGTGTGCTCATCAATGTTTTACTCAAACCTAAGGTATCGTAGTCATCATCATCAGCAAAGCTCACGGGATGAGAATGAGTAATTACCTTGATTAATTTTAAAGGAAGGAATTCAGAGGGACAACAAAAAAGCACGGTTTTTTGTTGAAAGGTTTATGATCCGGGTGGTTAGCGCATTGCTTCGATCAGACAACATTTATCCACTTCGGCTTGCTTGTGTGCAAACATCATTGCAAAATTAAAACCTTGATAAGCAATGGAAAGAGATTGAAGTGAATATTAGAAACGGGACCGGCTTAAATTAAATAATGATAAAAACTAAAAACCTCCTGTATATACTTTTAAAATTTAGGATAAATGGAAAACTTCATAAAAATGGGTTGAATGACCTGCTTAGGTGCTGCTACATTTTACATTAAAATCATAAAAGGAATGGTCTTTGATCTCTTCATGCTTCGATTTTTATCCACATATGAAACTGTCACCGGTGATTACTTGCGCACTTTATAAAGTTTAAAGAATAAGATGCCCAAAATGAGGAACGGGAATTACTTTCTATTTCAAGCTAGTTTCGGATGGCGTTCTGCTGGAATTGGGATTGTTTCACATACAAAAAGGATGATTCACTTGTTCTCTCATTGTGCACATTCATCAATTTTGACAATAATTTAAGTACAACTCTTATGATCGAGAAAATGAAAATCCCATATTTCAAAATCTGTCAAACATAGTTTTCTACAGCACAATCATTTCACAACTGATGTTCTTGTGCACCCTCCTGGTTCTTTCTGGATTGTTACTTGGGATCATTAAAAAGAAATTACTAGACCAAAATACAAATTAGCAGCAGCTACTTGCATTTTTCTTTATTGTTTGGTTGTTACACTTTTTAATTCCACCAACTCATTTTGTTTTCAAATAATTTGTATTCTAGGAGCTTCGTTTTTTCCATCTGTTCAAATTCATCTTTACGATTTTGTTGCGGAAGCCCCTTACAAAGCAAAGAACATTATCGCCTGTAAACCTGTAGAAATAATCTAATTTCTTTTGCTGGCCTTGATTTTTAATGAGAGGAACAAAAGTGATGGTTGATATTTATCTGAACGATCTACAAAAGTACGATATTTTTATACCCACCGTAAACGTGAACTGACAGAGTAGAATGATTTATTGGTGAGGTCCAGGTGTAAATCAGGATGAATTATAGAAGTGAACTAATCTTGAACAGGTCTTCTGCTCTGCAACAAATTATAGAAGGAATTGGATCAACTACTAAAATATAATATTTTACTCAAGTGGGATACTGCGTCGCCCTTGTCTCAATCTGGACCAGAAACAACTTTGGCCTGTTATGTTAATCTCTTTTTTAAGTGCTTTAAGAGGTTGATTACTTAATCAGTTTAATGAATAGATGAATATCTACCGTAATTACAACCTTCGCTTGAGTGGCACAAACACGAAAGGATTTAATAAACACTTCAATCAATCGGTCAAATAGACCCGGACAAAGTGGGAATTAGTGCAAATTTTACAATAAAATCATGAGGTTTAACGCGATCTAACAAATTACCACGTAAGATCAATGTGTTTTTAAAGAATATTATATAGCTGGAGCCGCTGTTTCGCAGAAGTGCGGCTCCAGCTCAATCCATCTTCCTGAACAAATGAACTCCACAGGTTAAAACTCTAATGGCTAATTCTTTTATTGCTCATATCAATTCCATTTTTTTTAGTTTTTCCTCTCGATGCAACTCCAAAGCGCTCCATATCGTTCATTTCAAATAATCGTAATAATGGGCACAGTTCAATCCAAACAAGTTTCAGAAAATAATGGATTACTGTAGAAATCCACTAACTGCGTTACATTATCGGTCAAAGTGTCTGCATCCTTTCTTTACATGAAATCCTAATTTCTGGACGTATGAATCTATAAAGCAACTCCTTAACCAGTTTCTGTGTGGTGCTCTCACTACTCTCGTGGGGAGCTCCATCTCAGATAAATTTCAAGTTCATGCATTTCGATTCTTATCAAATTCATCATTGTTTTGTTTTTACTCGGTTCTTCTCTACATAGTCTCATATGTTATGCTTAATATAGGAAGTAGTATAGGTATAGCTTTGTAAGTTACATTATCATTTACCGACTTTCTAGTATCATTACATTAAGTGTTGTTATGCAACTTTTACTTTACTAATGTTTCTACATGGCACTGGCTGGTTACTTACTGTGTTATTATTACGCATTCTGTAGTGAAACTTGGTTCAAGATAACTTAAGGAAGACCACATGCCAGCATTTTAATGTATCTTTGTACTAGACTGAAGATTGTTGTCAAAACGGAGAAAGGTGAAATTGCTCTCTGAATGGGACTGGCTCATTTTCGATAACGATGGTAAAAGTTCCGGTAAAGAGCACACAAATTCTTGGTCGTATACAACAAAGAACATTGTATGGGCTGAAGGTGTCATCTCGCCACGAATCCAAAATCCAAATAATTGTGCCCATTACCACGGATGCTCATTCCACAAAATGATAATTGATTTGGAGCTCTGTATGAGGTTTAAGCTTCCCGTAATCGGGAACATTATTTTTTATGAGAACCCCCACTCAGCCAGACTTACGGGTTGTGCTGCATTGTCTTGCCTCTACGAGTACCAGTTCACCGCAGGGTTTTATATGTAATTCTGGTCATTAATACCACACCTTAGAAGATTTTACGAACATGTTAACAAAGCAAGAAACATATTGATACAAAAATTTTCCTCCGAAAATTGAAGCTTAAAATTGGAAGTTACGTTGATGAAGTCAAATTAAAGATATTTATGATGCTTTTAATTTTAATTGATAAATTTTAATTACACACAGGCTTGTTTGCTAGATTTCTTCAAGCGGAAACTAAACTTGCTATTATCTCTGCTAGTATCATATCTGCTTGCACGAAGTCAGACAGAGGTGGCTTAATTCATCACATCTTCGAAAATATTTTCTTAGCACGAGCTAAAGTATCGAAACCGTGGGGCACGCGGTTTGGATACTAGCATAGAATGAAAAGGGTTTATCGAAGCATGTTGTTTTAGACCTGTGGTCACCTTCCAGTTTCATTACACTTTAGCAATCTTTAACTGAGAATAAATAAATACCAGAAATACTTACATATGTATTTATAAGTTAAAAATGCAATGCGGTTTAGGTATGGTTTGTGGAAATTGGAATATACATGATTCTGAACTTCTACGCGTGATCAATGAATGATTATAATCGAGTATTCATGACTCTACGGCTTGTGACAAGAACACAACACATCTAGCTTTACTTGCCCTTCATTTTGAAGTCTGGTTCATTCTAACTATAAATCCAACACGTTCCAATCTATATCGGTTACAATGAGAAATGAAAACATTTAGATTTTCTGTTAAAAGAGATGTAAAACATTTAATTTTCATAAGAATGAATGACAATAGAATTTTTTAAATATATTTTATTAAGTAGATTTGTAAAAATTTTCTCAAATAGATCTGGTGAATTTTTTATGCATATAACAGATTTAGATTTTGTGCATTGATTTGTAGATCTGTAGTTTGGAGAAAAGTAGATTTTATATGAATTTGCAGATTACCTTTTTGCCCAGCAAAGTGTTTTACTAACTTTATCAACATTCTGGAGATTGTCTCCTCAGACCACGAAATATATATAAAAATATATAAAATTTCTTTCTACATTTGTATAACAATTCTGATTTGGACCGCACTGGCTGCCAGTCAGCAATTTCTGTAATGTTTTTATCAATATCCGATAACAGACAAGATTAAATTAATAAGAAATTTATCTTAGATTCCTCATTAATCTTAAAGCCGCCACCAACTAGGCGACTGTATAAAATACAACCTTTCTTGAAAATATCAAATATCAATCTCATTTATGTTTCCCAACAATTTTCACTGAATTTATTTACAAGATAAAGTAAAAGAAATCACTCCAAAGTTATGTGCCACGCAGCAAAAGCATTTTTGTACCCAGTCAATCTGAAGACCACGTTTTGATAAATACTTTTAAAAAATAACTCGGAGAACTGGTCAAGTTATGAAGGCACATATATTATGCTTATGCCAAGCAGTTTTTGTTAAAGTTTGTTTTTCAGCAAAAAGGGAGAGAAGCTTACCATTATCGTCAAGAAAGCTCACATTGTTACATCTTTATGGGGCTGATCTTGTTCCATAAATTGATTTAATGAGCAATTAGTATTCAGAAGGAACCCTTCCAAGCGCACAGCTTCGAAGATTAAAAGAATAGAAAATATCCACAATGTGTTGGTTAGGTATTCATAATTTTGTTTCAAATTCACCAGTAATATGTAATTTAAGAAAAAAATGTACGTAATAAAAAATGAATGAATGAATGAATGCAGTAATAAAAAGCAACAGCTAACCTCTTTGCGAGCCTTCTCTAGCCATGGTTGCGTCTTATATATTATACCACATTTTGAACAACCCGTTTTCTATTGTATGTATTCATTGCCACACTTTGGACAGCGAACGTTTGACTTCATTGTCTCATTTTATGTCAGTCGAGTTTCAAGTATGGAAGAATTTAAAAGTTTAGTCTCCCCAGTTAAAGTGAATACATTAACCACGTAGCTGTCAAAAGTGAGCACATTTGCGAGAGAGGGAAATGTTGACTTTAGCTTTATTGTTGTGCGGAGAATCCATAAAATGAATGATGCACAATTGTCCATTCAAATCTTATACTCCCTTTTTTGCTCTAGTGGTAATAACTGTAGCATCAATAATATTTGCATAACATGTCGAGCCACGACGCTACCGTGCAACACCTTTTCTCGTACAGCGTAAGTAGGTTCCTTCATCATCGTCACTTGCCTTATACTTCATTTACTCACACATGTCTACATAAAAATTTCAATGCAAGTTTCTCACATGCTTGTCTTCGTGTACAGTGTGCTTAACAAATCAGATCACATCATCAACATAATCATAAAATCGAGCAGACGGGAGGTAAAAATGCATTTTCACATAAACGTTCATTCAGATTCAGACCATTCATGACTGCCACTCCAAAAAATTGAAACAGTAGCTCGGCCAAGAACCAACTTGCAAAGTTGCCCCACTACAGGTAAGATATATACATATTATATAAAGCCATAACAAATGGATTTATATTTGGGTTTTAAAGGTTGGCAGTTGCTCGAACTCTTGACTATTTACTACGATAATCTAATTTGAAAAGACAACAAAGCTCATTATTTAATCTGCTCTTAGTCACGATGCAAATGGTGTGGAATGAAATGGAACACTCCTTGTCGTAAATGGCCAGTTAACTTAAAAGATACATGATCCACTTATGTAACCCTATAGCTACTGGGTAACTTCTTCGTAACAAGAATAATATTTTTCAGGTGTCTAATAAATGGGTTTATGGGCCCAATATAGACTTACTAAAGTCAAAGCATGTAAATTGGCAGAATATCCGTAACTAAACAGGAGCCAAATATTTCTTTTTTAGAGGATGAATATTAATTTTTAAAAAGAGAATAGCTTTAAAAGTATCTGTTTCAACCAGATGTTTTGAATATTTTGTAACAACGGAGTCATCATCAGAAATAAAATATGTGTGTATAAATACATACATCGAAGGCAGCTCAATCTTATTATTTTCACTTAGACCAATAAAATCCTTGGATGATTTCTCCGGCAGACTGCTTGCAGTAAACTTTTGCAGGAATTTCGTAAATTTACTCTACCCAAATTCGTGGAATGCGTTGAGACAACAGACTTACAGATTTTTATCTTTTGGTTATTAGATAACTAAAATCTAAAAAACACCGGTCGGATCAGTCACCACTATATGCTACCTCAAAAAGGTGAAGGAGTGTCTGGAAACTCGACCTGAAATTCCATCTAAAACAGTGCATGCATTTGAAAGAATAAAATGAAAGAATGTTCTTTGGTATTCACTCATGATAACTTTATTCGCTTTGCTCTCTCTCCTCTCTCGTGCCCTCAGTATTGAGTTTCAGCAAAACGGATTATCTGCATGCTCCAAGAATTATATTTTCTTCCTTCTGATCAGGACAAATATTCATGAATGTAATAAGTTCGTATGTAAAAAATTAAATTATTTAATCAACATCTTGTTAACCGATATTTTGTCTTTGCGCACGGGAGTGTAAAAAATATATGGGATGAATTGGATCCATCACACTAAACTGGTTAGTACAATTTCATGCCACAATTAAAATGTTGAGCTTACCACCTTGCTTGCAACTCAATAGGAGCAGTCAGCAATTAATTGACTCGATGAATAATTACCTCACCAAGACTGCTGTTACTTAATAAGGCTAAGACAGATTGAATAAGAGTAAAAAAAGTAATGTGAACCACTGGCTCAAAGTAACATCACGTTTTACTCACTTTTTCATCAGGTAATGTGCTTAGTGAGTGTCGGCTCACTCACTCAGGACATGAATGAATGAAGGAAGTGCGGTCAAGTTAGATTAACGAATAAATGAGGTGAGATGAATGGGTTTGATCAGTCACGGTAAAGCAGCCAATGCCATAAGTCGTCAAATCCACAGAAATCCCGATTCGACAAGCACAGCATGTCTACGCTGGGCCTAATAAATGAATCAAAGTACTCCGCTTTCATATAATATATATTATACAAAAGTGAAACGCGATGTTTCATTTTTGTACTCAGGCGAGCCAGAGAAAAGGATAGGATAACAAATACAATAATGCCACGATTTTTCAGAGATGGAGATAGATCACTAGATCAGATCACGTCTGCCTGCACACTGTTCGATATTTACGGACAAGGAAACCACCAACCCACCGCTGTTGCTGCTGCTGTGACGTGGTAATATGTTCTGAGTTGTGTTCGTCATATTTTTATGGATGGGTGAAACATGATAAATTGTCGTCTTCTCTACCTTTGGCTGCTAACTTTACAAGGCATATCTAAGCGCTTTTCTCCACTTTCTTCTATGCACCACACAATGGTAATTTTTTATTCCGTTGCAGGGATTTTTTTGGGAGATGCGCATAAGTGATGAGAACTAATGCGTTTGAACGTGCAATTTCCTACTTGTGATATTATGATCGACGTTTGAGATATTACGATTACTCCTTTTTTGTATGTGGACTATTTCTAAATACCTATTCACCATTAACTATTACTGTTTCGTACGCTTGCATTACTATGTTCAAGTTTTTTAAATACTTAATGCCATGAGGAACATTATGTGGTGAGCGTGTTGGAAAATTTATTTCATGAAAATGTTGGTGCTTGTAACAACGTACCAAGAGCACGACTGAAACGAATTTATAAAAATAACCATCCAAAATACATGCTCGACAAAAGGGAAAAATACGCTCAAGTGTATCAATCAGTATTGTGAATAATATGCATGGTCCCTTCCGTTCGGTCAACAGTCAAATTGACATGATGGATGGGAAGATGATAGATGATGAGGAAAGGAACAGTAATAATCGTAATCATAGAATACCACTCATCAATTTCCAGAATAAAAATCATGCAGAACTTTTCACGCGGATGGTAAATGCTTGCCTGAATCAAAATAAGAATTTGTGAGAGAGTGAATGAATGTTGAATTGTACATTTTGTTTATTTATTTACGAGTTGAAGAAGCAAACCAAGTTCTATACAAGCATGCCCGCTTAATATTACTACACACGGCGCACATGAAATTCTTCTACTGCCAAAGGTCCTGTGGTTGTGCACATGAAACTTACGAAGGTCAATAGAATCACACTGTGTGAAGGGAAGTCTGTCGGTGGGCAAAGAATTGCCTAGAAATCTGATTTGAATTAGAAATAGATTACAGGAACACGCAAGAAATCGTTTATCACTCATGTTTGACAAGTTGCAAAGTTGAAGAATTACCTGAGGAGAAAAGCCACTTGTGATTCATCATGAAAGGTTATTTATTAAAAAACTAAGAGCAATAAACAAATCGTCAATATCAATCATCTCAGTCGATCAGGAAAAGTTAAGGTAATTTGATGTCGGCGACTTGCATCATTATACCCTTCGTTAGAAGATGTATTACGATAGGTTAGTTTACGGGACACCACAACAGCAATGTCGCGTTGTCAGAAAATATGGTTCACCTCTTATTCCGGGAACCGAAAAGGAGACACTTTTATTTTCCGCTTTGAAAATTTCAAGTATTTAATTTGCCTTGAAACAGGCAATTAATCAAAGCCCCCCATATAAACAAATCGCACCCAATTAAAATTCTGATTCCTTCCTTCGGTTATGTTTGGCTTTGTTCCTTGAACACAAGCACATATACCCTCTGTTCTCTTCAAGAAAAAAATATATTTCCCATGAATGTCCACAACCAGTAAATCATTAAAACTTGTCAAGTAACCCCATTATTCATAAAAGTGTAGCAAAAACATTCATAAGCATGCACGCACAACTGTAGAAAGAACGTGAACTGGAATATTTATACTTCATCGTTATCATTACCACCTTCAAAATATAAATATTAATTCAGCAACTTGAATTCAACTTTTTTATTTGAGGGGATCATAAATACCTCATCTGTCGTTTTTCCCTTTGTAATTTAAGACGATGCTGAATGCAAGCACGTACTTTTTATCTTTGGATTCATCATTAGCCTTTTGTCATCATCATTATTATCGAGATAAAAAAATCACCTTTCCAGTTTTTTGTTGGCTCTCTGCTCTTTTTTTCACTTGGCCCAAAGTTGATATACGAGGGCATGCCAGAAATCACTTTGAAAACAAAAAGGGGATGACAACAGAGATAAGTTGGTACAGGTCTATATTATTATTACACAGCAACTCGCTTTTATAATGACTAATGTAAAGATTTCTTATGTAAACTAAAATACACTCCTTCTTTTGCATTTTTGTTTCGTACCTAAATCCTGAATCCGATCACTTTGATGAGCTTACTTATGTAGTAACTTTTTACGCTTTGTATAATCAATACCGACTGGATTCTCCCTCCTTGAGCTTTCATTAGTGCAAGTGTTGAGTCGAACTCACAGCATTCATAACTCACACACAAGTCTCAAATAATCACGAAAATGTAATAGGAATTAAGTGATTGTTAAAATAGGGAGTTTTGGAGTAAGAACTGAGCCAGAGGAGAGACGGAGATCAAGTTTAGAAAAAAAGGAACAAAAGAAAAAAAAGTCTAGAAAAAAAGAACGTTTGACAAATCCAGATTTGCCGGAATGATAGATTACTCCTTTTTAGAATGGCTGATGCCACGCTCTCCACATTCTTTTACTACCGAACCCTCCATTCTTTATTCGTACACACACATAAATCTCCGAACTGTCGTCCACCGCCCTTAACTCAAAAGAAGAGAACTTGAAAATACTTTTTAAAAAATATACTTCCTTTTTTAAATTTTCGTCTTGGATCTTGTCCCAACCAACCAGTCTGCTCTGGCTATCTTCTCTCGCGACTGTCTCTCTGCGGTTGTTTGTCTGTAATGCACAGAACCACTTTTGCTCTCTATTATAATCCTACGAATCCAGCCTGCTCCACAATCCCATATCCAACCCATCTATTGTTCCGTATTGGAAGAAAAAAGATGCAAATACAAGTTCTTTCGCTCTTTTCGAACAGATATCAAAATGATAAAGCACACATACATATGCAGGGCCTGCCTCTCTCTCTTTGTGTATAAGAGTATAAAAAATTCGGTGACATATTATGAAGCAACATTTATCATGTTTGTCGCAAAAGCATAATGGCAGTGGTGGTGGCTGGTAACAGAGTAAATAAGGGAGTCAGCGCAGAACATGAGCCAAAGGACCCGTCGACAGTCGACTTGAAGATTTTTTATGGGTTTTTGATTTCACTTCCAAAACAGCCCCTTTACCGCAACGACAAAATTCTCCACATTGTTCTTTACCAGATTGTTGTACAATTGGGACAATGACGAAGTCTGACAGGAGATACAGCAACACTACATTTAAAAAAAGTTGGCTCGTTCAATATGCCAAGCCTTGATTTGTTTAAAAGGAAAAGGATTTATTAGGAGCAGCAGCAGAACTGTCTCCGTTCGTTTGTCCTCCGATTCAGGAGTAAAAGAGGAGATACATTTTGATGATAGCATTCATTTCCCGTTTACTTGTTCATTTACAGTAAAAAATACCTTTTGTCTAGCGATGTTAAATTAAAAGCTTTCAAGAAATAAGGGCCTGCCCACAAGAACATGCATGTACGATAAGCATTTCTTTTCCACGATGCTCTTGCATTAACCTTGCTTGCCAAGAAATCAGTGATGGTCATTTTTTGGACATGCAATGTTCAATTTAAAATACAAACTTACTATTAATGCACTAACGGTTACTGACTGAAAGTTTAGCAGTGTAATATAATAAGTGTGACTAGTGTGTGCATTTCAAAAGAGTTCTACTTAGCTTCCTAACAGTGTAGGTATGCTTGGTATATTATTGACTTGACATGAGGTTTCTGGAGACACCTCATAAATCTATTCTGCTGGCACATAGGTGAAAAACAGCATAAGCATTGTTTTCCTAAGTGCACTGAGAAACTACATAAATGGCTCCAAGATTTGCAGATTCATTCTTCATCGTGTAAAATCATGAAACATTCCATGTGTATACCTATAAAGTAATGTACATTTTAGTCTAGATATTTAATACTTCAGCTAAGCTGACAATGAGTATAATTTAAATTAAATAATGGAGCCCTTCCATTTTGATAAACAAAGTACTCTGTTGTTGTTTAACAAACTAGGTACATGTACGTACATATACACTTCCTTATATAACTGTCCTCTTCTGCAGCAATCAATTTACGCTTTCAGTCTAAATTATGAGAAATATACATAGGTACAGGTTAGTAAACCACCTTCAAAACTTACTTATCTACTTTGTAGTATTAATTGGTAAGCATGAACTCGAGAAAAGAATCAATATAGATTTTCTTATTAGGTTGCACATTGTTATTCTGAACACAATCATTGACAAGTTTATTGCACTTTCGCTGATTTTGGTGGATGCTCAATGAATATAAAAATGTTTTTATTAGTCCTTCTAAGTTCTAACCTATTTTTGGCTATACAATCAGGTAAACTGAGTCGTGAACTTTGGTAAAAGTGTAACTAAATAGTCGCAGCCGCCTTCCTTGTTTCAAGGTTTGGATACTACCTATATAATCTTCCTGTTCCGAACTATCCCACTGTCAAGCCATATTTTGCTACCATCAGCGAGCCTTAATTATATGGAATCACTACACTACATTTACCACGCCGGCAAGTCGTTAAACTGTTGACTGTCTGCAGGTGAATTAACCTTGTTTTCCAATTAAACTGTTACGGAAGGAATTGGTTACGCAACGCAACTAGCTTCAGTATTTAAAAATCTTCCCATACCCATTCAAGGCTTGTTATATTGAATGACCAGGATCGCATGAAGAACCGCTGTAGCTACACCTCGTAAAGAAATTCCACGCATGCAACTCAACTAACTCAACTCATAAAAACACTTAATCTCCAGCTGTGATGAGAAGTGTGATCCTGAAAATGGACTCCATGATGGCAAGATACAGCACACAGTAAAGGATATTACCTAGATTTGTGCATATACACAAAGCAATTTTCTCATAAACCTCACAAGGTATTCATTTTCCCACCAGCAAGAAACCTTTGGTCACTTTTGGAGCAGTTTTTTCCCCGAGTTCATTCTCATCACTTCAACCCTCCTTTGGACAGGTACATTCAAGTACGTTGTAAAGAGCAAAGAAGAGGTTCTTTTATCTCTTCCTAAAAATAGAAAACTTCCAAAAATACTTACTTCAGGATAAATGTTATATGTAATAAAAAGGTGTGGATAGACTTGACCTTGTTTTAAAACTGATACCTACCAGCTTGAAAAGAAGGAAATAACACAAAAAATCCTCATGGCGTAATATATGTGTAAACTTAAAATTGAAAAGGAGAGTCAGCGAGTGAAGTGAATGATTTCTAGCTACCTCCAGGGTGTTCTCTTTTTTTTCAAACAATTCACTTTCAATCTTTCACTTATAGATTTTTTTCTTCTAAAACACTTCTTCAAAATTTCATAATAACATTAGAGAGATGAACCTACCACTGCTGCTGGTGTGGCCCATTTTTTGGCTAACAATGGGTTCAAACGTAATAATATGCGTTTGCTTTATCAAATCATTGGATTTTATCTCAAGGGACACATTGAGGAACAATCAGCTCTAAGCAGCGCGCATGCATAGATATTTATTGTATCTTTATGTCCTTCAAAAGTGGTTCATTTTTTAAAGTCAAGAGGAAGAGTTTTTTTGCTGCTTCTTTCTAATGCAAGAGTAAAAAGGAGTATAATGGGCTCACAATATATTATCTCTTGAAGAAACATGTGAAATATGAAATAATAAGCAGAAATTGAATTCTCATTCGCACAACATTCCTTCCAGAAAATGATGATCGTCGGTTGAATTTTCTTATCAAAGGCATTTTTTACACGACTACTAATAATGCTTGTAATTGAAAGAGTGGTGGACCCCTTCAATGTGTCAGCGATAAATTTTCCAAGGTTTGACTTCACACATTGAACCCGAGAGACAGAGAGGTAGGCGGTAATGTGAAGGAAAGAGAAAACATTTCGTTGACTTTGACTTAGTGTTTGCAGCATTCAACAGATTTGGTATTGAAAAAATAGGATGCGCTCATGAATGTGCGTCTCCTTTTTATTTTTACAATAGCTTTGCAATATTGTAAAAAATCTTTTCCCAATTTATATACTGATTTAGGCATTTAAAAACACATTCTACAACCACGAACATAAGGTTCGTCCCAAATACATGCTGCCGTCATTACTATTATTATCTGCACAGTATTCTCTATATTTATATGAAAAAGTTATTATTACTGTTGTTGAAGGAAGAAAGGAACAAAGAGAAGCAAAAATTCGTTCACACTTCATAAAACCTTGTGTGCATGTTCTGATACCTTTTTTACTTGTCGCATTTTATCCACGTCTCGAAAGCGAAAAAGATTACTAAATTTATACTTCTGTGTATAATATGTGCGCATATGATATGCATAACATTATAGCAAGATCCACCCTTCCTCCAAGAATTAAGAGCAGATTGCAGGAATAGTAAATACTTATAATAAAAAGGACGAAGTTATAATGTTATGAAATGATGACGATGATAATAATACTCCGTAATTTTTTAAGGTGATTGATATTGTTACCTTTTTTTGAGACGGAGTATCAACAACAGTTATAGAGTTAACGAACTGTACCGAATTGCCTTTTGAGTAAGATTTTCACATTACTCCTGTTTACCCGCTACAAATCTGATCTGAACGATCTTCCCTGCTCTCAGAGTAGCAATGGGACATTCGACACGGTGTCATCCGTGGTGGTGTCCTGTCCCTTTTTACAAGCAGCTTCTTTTGATATGATTTTTTTCACCCCACAAATGCTTTAGCACATGGCGTAGTAGGCATAAATAAATATGTGTGTACAAACATGTATCGTCAATTGTGCAATGATGCGTGCTTCTCAAAATACATTCAGTAATAACATTTTGCTTCTGTTTTGTTCAGAAATAGATTGAAAAACTTGAAGGTGGGTAAAGGACGATCGAGTACATAAAAAACGACGTGAATAGGACAGGAGATTAAAAGGCCATTTTCAATAAACAACCATGTCCATCTATCTCTTGTCGCTGAAATGGTCTGGAAAAATTGAAGTGACTTTTAAGATCACGATTGTGTTCTGCGCTATTATTATTATTACGCCTTGTCGTGATAAAATATATATATGTAGTTCAGGCTCGCTCTTGCTGACTTGTAACTCACTTTGAATGAACAAAAAAAATAAGAGGAGAAAAAACATTCTGTTAAAAGGGCTTGGTGAAATGTGTACCGTACTGCAAACTGACAATAGGAGTGCATGTGCGCTAGCACTTCACTAAAATCAAATCAAATCAAAATCGAATAAATTATACAAAGAGGCCGAACAGCTAAAAACATTTTTTGGCGTGGTACATTATTACTATTATTATTACCTCGATGTAAAAAGCATCTTTTAAGCGTGCAAGTTTATCTTCTCTCTCCTGCTCTTCTCATCGCTCACGGTGTTGTAGAAACTACCGACGTTCTTATTATTGACTCATGTAAATTACTAAAACGTCCATTACCGTCTATGGGATTTTTTGTGGGCAGAGAAGGCTGCACAAGAATACATTTTTAACCATGCATGCAACTATCCGACCATGACTAAAATTTTTCTTCTTAACTTCACCCGTTGATCCGCTAAATGAAATTAAATTCTTCTCCTTGAACAACAACAATCTTCACCTGTGCAAAGGTGATGCGCCGAGGATGACATGATCTTGCTTCAAAAGCAGGCGCAGGCATGCAGAACCAGGCGAAAGGGGAATTGTGAGCGGGCAGAACTTATTTCATTATCATGGTCTTCGTGTACCTTATTTTGATTATTCTTGAATATGTTTATGAGCAGATTAAACTTTATTCTTTCTGTGTGGACAAGGATTACATAATTTTTACAAGTTCTTCATCTCTCATCAGCGTTAAGATAATTTTCGAACTTGAAACTCGAGTTCAAACTTGGTTTTTATCAAGGTTTGGAGTTTGGAGATGACAATTATGAACCTGTTATTGAGACAGCTTATAGTGTATTTTTATGCGACCTTAAATTTTTAGAACTTTGAAAATAAGTTGTTGGAAAAAATAATAGTTTGCTTGATTTTGTATATGTATATGCTTGTATAATATGTACAATTGTAAAAAAAGTGGACATTTCAGTCAAGTTGCGCTATGATTGACACCTTAGCAAGATCTCCGTTTTTAAACAATTTTTAGAATAAAATTTATTGGACATAAGAAAATCTAATCCAGTGTTACACAAACGTAGGTAAAATAATATGACTACGGTTAAACCAGATTCACCAACAATTTGTACAGTTATGAGCTGGTGGACACACTCACGAACTTAGCTCATCTTCGTCCAAGTCTTTTTCCACTCTTGCATAACTAAACAGGGAGAAAAAAACTGAGAGAGCAGTTTTGATGGTAATTTTACATGTAGAATGCAGTGCATGTCCAGCCCAACCTGAAATGTGCAGACCCCTTGCCGTGATTTCATACTTTTGACTAACATTAAGAGCAACCCATTACATGTGTGATACACCTGAAACTGACACGATCAATGGGATCTTGATGTAATTTATATTATTTACTAGTGATTCTGGTTCCATAGAATTAAAAAGAGAAAGAGGAGTTCTGTATTGAACTGCAACGTAAGTTTTCATAATACCCCCAATACGACTACTTTTGTGAAGATCAAAAATGGAATTCCCAGAAATTCAAAGCTAAGTTTTATTTCATAGGTTAGCATGGGTGTTACGAATATATTTATTTACATAATATGTATGTATTATGTGTGCATCTCTGAAGGAGTTTGGAAAATTCAAGTCAGTGTCAGCCACTGCACAAATTTTGTACACTTGTTATCTTCCAAGCCTTACAGATTCTACACGACCACCAAGACTGATTCAATCAGAAGCAAAATGTAGCCACAATCATTTGTATAACAATCATTATCATGAGATGATCCAACAGTACATACAGTGCATCGGTAGGTGTGTTTTTATAGGAAGCTATCAGTCGTGGTACAAATCATGTCAAACTCAACCAAAGAAATTGAATCAGATCAACCCATTAATCTTGTTAAATCTCCAAATGCTATTTAATCGTCTCACCTTTTCAGTCAACAAACAAACCATTTAGGCTAAATCTCAAGCTGAGAGCCACGATCAACGGGCGGAGATCTAGATCATATTAATGGAATTCATCTCATCTTTTTGATCTCCCTTGTTTGGACCACTGTGGAGCAAAGTGCTGTGCAAATCGGCGAATTAGTAGGTGCTGCTGGCATTTGATATAATGCAATACAAATAAAATTGAAGAGTTGCTCTGTGTGCGCACTTCCACTTGAAATATATGATATTATGCTTCATCTAGTCTTTCTTCATATCTGATATTATTAGCCACATAATATTTATAACTTTTTGTGGGCGAGGTTGTTGTCCATTACCATTTTTCCTTTGAGAGTAAATATACCTTGTATCTTGAATATTCATCTCGAAATCACTTTATGGGGTCATTTAGCATGAAATGATGTTGCATGAAATTGGAGTGGCGCCAAATAGCGTCTATTGGTACAGAATGAAAACCATAAAGGTGAATGCATATATGTAGAAACAAATTTTACTTGTAAATTACAAATACAAATGTCGTCAATATAATGTTGCAAAAAAGAGCATTTAATTAATTTATAGTTAAAAAATATGGCAAGCAATTAGATAATGCAGCCCACATCCATCTTACAAGCTGCTGTGTGACCTTCATAATCTTAAATTATCTGGCTTTATCGTCCGTTTCCTCTTTGTTTGTGGAAAAATTTTACAATGTGGTCCAAGATAGGTGGTTGATGTATTGCTAGGTCATAAAATGCGAAGATTTTTGTTTCTGGTCCATTTGATTATTAGCACAGTGTATCAAAATCGTTGAGTAAAGACATATGAGATTTCGAAGAAACAGAAGTACCAGTTGGAAGCTTTATTTATTCTTATTCATCTGTTCTCATGCGTCTAATTACTATCCCAAGATATTGGAGTGCGTGAAAAAAATTGACTGTCAGAAAGTGCGATTACGCATTTGGTTGACTCATCAAGTCATCAAAATCCTGCAAAGCTCACTAATTTCAACTACATTCTAGTTTTTGCGTCATCATTAGCTGAATGAATTGATCAAAATCAAAAGCAATTCGTGGTGTGTCCTCACTTCCAGCAAAAAAGCTCAATCTATACTGGTCATGTCTATCTCCCGCATTCACATGACGCAAGGTAAAAGTTAAAAGGACGATGATGATGCGATCAAGCAGCTACTGACATAATTCGACATCAGTTTTATTTCAAGGAAACTGGAACCGCGTCATTTAAAAAATCTACTGCAACAAGGCGCATTTCGTTTTATTATATAAGCATCCCAGTAGGCCAATCTTGTAATCAAGAATGTATGAGTTTTTTTATTTAAGGTGTGGAAGTAAAGAATCTTTGCGTCACAAGATATTTAGCTCACCTTCTTTTGTTCTAATAGTTGTTTAGAAATTATCTGTAATTGCTACATTGTCTGCTATTAATACGTAATAAATTATATTATGCTTCTCTTCTTCTTTGCATCTCACATTTCCAATGTGATTACATGAGTAGTACAGTCTCATTCATGAGCCAACATAGCTGCTACAAAAATCCTTCCCTGCTACATTAAAAGTGGTA
>JAHZNF010001199.1:0-15597 GCA_027744215.1 Troglopedetes dispersus
TTTACGATGTAAGACACTTGATGCATGAAAACGATGAAAATTATTCTCGGTACACACATATATATTGCTGTCGTGGAATATTTCACAGAAGAACGCACTTGAATGCAAAGCACGCACGTCGTTTGAGCACCGTTATAAATGTTTACTGGAAGTGGAACCAAACTGTTTGAAATGGTAAATGTATAGTTGTGTAGGCGGTTGGGGGCCCATTTAGCTTCTTGTAAATTTCTAATTACAGGTCTACTTTACCTATAGTCGAAGCGTAGGAAACGAGCACAGTGGAGCGTCTCATTGGTTGTAATCATGCAGGGATAATGATCATGATGATTAGATGATATGTGATATGTTTATGCATCAGCGCTACTGAAATAATGAGTTGTTTACGGCTACGCGATCGGCAGACAAAAAAACCTGCTGCTGATCTCCACGCACTTCGGCAGGATTCGAAGGACACGGTGAACAAGGATCGTAATAAGGCGCTACACATAATATTTGTTTATGTAGATTTGAATAAACGAATTCTACTGATGCTGTTGTTATAGTATTGCACCCGATTCTTCCCTTTACGGTAACGAGTTTTTCCTGATCGCCCAAAAAGCATGAAATAGCAGAAAAACATTAGTTTTAATGAGTATGATGCGCGCGCACATCCAGCTCCAAATGGTAGACAAAATGATGTGACAAAAATATGTATTTTCTAGTTGGAGCGCCGTGTTACGCAATTACATATTTGACATGGTCGTTTTGTGGAATATTATGCTTGTCGTAAATGAAAGGGAATCTTACGAAAAGAAGATGATTAAACGAGGAGTGCTTTCTTTGAACATGTTTTTATATACTTTTGTTGGGTTTGAAAAGCCGTTTCAAGTCAAGTGGATCTGGAATGTGGGTATGTACAAAACGAGTCATACTCAACTCAACTCTGCGTCTGCACTCCTAATTAAGGAAGGAGGGTTTGTTATGTGTAAAGTAAAATTGGTGCATGTTTGAATTTATTTCTCCGCATGAACATAATTGAATGAATACAATGTGAACATTGTAAAGATCGTTAAAGCCCATTGCAAAATCTTATGTCATCCTATTTTTCATGCTTTGGAACTATGGGAGTATGAACTGTGGAATTGGAATGATGAGAGCTGTTTTATGCTCTAAAAATTTGTTGTTGGGAATATAATTCCTTTATAGATTTGCACAAAAATCTACTGCAAACTTCGTGTTGGACTCAGAGATGATCAAACAAAAGGGTTTCAAATATTCCTAGAAATATTTTTAAAAACTAAAGAGTCAACCCACAGAACATACTTGTGGATTTTTAATTTAAAATATTTATGACGCATGGATTCGAAACAAAATGTTAACTGGGTAGTGACTGCTGACCGAGATCTCACTCATTTTGGATGTGTTCGTGCGTAAGCGCTTAAGCAAATACAAGAAACCTCTTGGATCAGATAGAAGGTAGGGTCCAAATTTGTCCTCCTTGAAATAACATTCTAAAGATAATTGGTGTTTCAAAAGTTTCTTTGCAAAAATGGAGGTTGGGTTGTTTATCGAAAACTTCAAAGTCAGCTTTGAAACCCATTAGCTACATAATATTTGTTGTCTTGTTCCACTTTCCAGACCCAGTGTATAGTTATTCTTAGACATTTTGGCACTCATCAGTGAATTTCAAACTGGATGTCAACACAAGGGCAAGATTAAATTTAGTGATCCATTGCTTATACTTATATACCCGTGGGAACTCCTTCAAAGTACCTGACTCAACTCAACATGATAAATTCAATGAATTTCACCTTGGATTGGAATTTGACACATGGGAGAATCATCATTTTTTCATTATGTTAACAGCAATCCTTACTCTAAAAAAATCAGAGTTCTTGAAAAGGAAATTCGAGCTTATGAAGCTTTCTGGTTCATATGAAGTGTCCTCATTCATCATAATCCATATAAATAAGGAATTCGTGCAGCGATTGACGACTTCATTTGGTTACGCCCTACCGTAACTTTACACTGCCAAGCGTATTTTCCTTCAGTTTCGATACCGCCTAGTTCGAGATATGGTCGGAAACTTGAAGAGAAAGTGTATGAATTCAAGAAGGTGACACGAGGAATAAAGTTGATTTTCAAAGGAAGCCAACTTTAGCCAACCATAAATAATCCTTGCATTCAGCCCCACACACGTATTCTCGAACATTTGATACTAAATCACTTGCGCTTTTCTCTATTACCTCACAATATCTATTCTCCGGTTACATATAAAATTCCGAATGTACTCCTTCCGCTTCTCCCCTGTTACGGTCTAAACTGTCAGGGAAGCATGGTCAGACAAAGTAATTTGGATTTATTGAAACTTCCTACGGAATTTTTCGCTACATACTTTTTCTAGCTTGCCTTTCACTGACCTTGCCTTACATAAATACGCGGTAGGAAGCTTAGGGCTACTTTTCATCCTTTTGTGGATGCGTGGATGTTCCGTCACTGGGTACACCACATTATATTCTACTAAAGAGAGAATATAAAAGCCATTTGTTCTTCCAATCTCTGGTGGTCCTGGACATTTTCGAAAATGGATTGGTGTGCTTTTGATAAAGTTCCCCTCTTTGGTGCCATTTTGATTGCAGCTGTGGTTATTGTTATTATACTTAAATGGTTTTGTATGCAACCGTTACAATTTGTGCAACTGTTAATGAGTCTTTTTTGTTGTCAGAAGTAAGGGTCGTACCGTCTACATATTCCAAATTAGTGTAAGAAAATTTTAATCACGCAGGCAGACCAGAAAAGAGGTGCTCCACAGAAAGCCAAATATTGTGGTAACCTCATCCAGCTCCTTTGTCAGCGTAGAGTATGCCATATGGCATAACCTGTACCTTCTTGTGTGAAGATAATATGTAGGAAGAACATTAGTAAAACTGTGCTCCACTTTTTGGACCCAACTTGTGTCATCCACTCTTAAAAAAAGACTTCCCCATCCAGTTTGGGTTTGCGCAAACATTTTTTACCTTATGCTATATGAGGATTTATGGAATACCAAAGAAAACAGTCAACCACACGACTTTCGCATTTGTTCACATCAGCCACCTTCCTGCCTATGCACTTAGGCATTCCGTTGCCATTATCGTTTATCCAAAAGGTTTACCGTAAACAGGTATAGAAACATCAAAGACACTTACATTTATGTTGCCTTACATATTATGTTCCCCGTGCTTCAACCTCTCCTAAAGGAGAAATAAATCAATACGATATAATGTCTGGGACAATGTACAGATCGGATTATTTATCTCAACTCTTCGATTCTCATGCTACACAGGTCATATTGCACGTGTAAATTTTTTTGCTCGGTTGAGGAAAACAAATGTGAGACAAAAAGCGAAGCAGACAGTGCTGTCAAGATACTGATTATAAAAAATATCGGGAAGACTTCCCTAATATAATATAATAATAAGCATATTGTTAGAGATCTTATAGCCCTAAAAATGTAATTTTCAGGAAAAGCTCGTAGGCAAAAGCATGGAATAGACAGATGATTTTGAGATTGTATAGCACACGTAGTAAAGTCATCAACTCATTTTATAAGGCACGTGCTTCATAACGGTTGGTTAAGTTACTGTTATGCACGACAACAAGGGAAAAGGTAAGAAAAAACGACAGAAGTTGGCTACAATTTTTTTTCAAGTTTCATCAAGAAGAGCATCAGCCTACACTCAACTGCTAACCGCGTATATGCAAATTATTTCCACCAGTGCAACGTACTGGTTGCTACATGCGCTTGCTTGTTCTAAAGAAACCAGAGTTCCTCGAAACGTGATGTGATGTATGTATGCATCTTATAATTTTCGTCTAAGATGTTTAAATTACTTACGTTTAAGTGCTCGAAAGCAGCTACTTTTGATGTTCTTATTTTTCGCTTATAATATGTATGCTTACCATTGAAAGTCATAAAAAATTGAGTCGCTCAAACTTAAAAAAGGGAAAGCACGAATTAATTTGCTAAAAAGCTGGTCCCGCACCTGAAAAAAGATTTTGAAGAGCCTCTTCTCTAAACCAGAATAAAATTTCATAGTTTTCTTTCAGGCAAGGTTGTAACTATAACACACATGTTGCTAAACTTGCCAGCCTAAAAAACGCAGAAAACACGAGTTGTAACTATCACCATACCTTGCATTTCAACTTCCGTAGAATTTGCACTGTATGCGGGTTTCTTGTTTGTCTCATTTTGCACATAATAATTCTCGGCTCAAATCAAATTCGGTGCTTTTTGATTTGGTAAACATCACATAAGCAAGGTCGGCGTTTTAAAAATATGCCCTTTGGTGGCGTCTACTTCCTTTTCTTGATTTGAGCAACCACATGAAGCTCCCTCAGCTCAGGTTTTGTGGAACTCAATTGTCAACACACGCTGAAAGTGTGAAATCAGTTCTGACATTTTATTAGTAAAGTAATAGAATTAAGGTCGTGGTACATAATTTCTTACTTTTGTAAAGTCACAAAATTGAAAAACAATTTAGTTACAATTCTGTTGTGGAGGGAAAGTAGGGCTTTATTTATTCTAAACCTTGACATTGTCATTGTGAGGGCATACTGAAGCCGAAACTCAGTGATTCAGGGTCGGGTACCCTGTCGGTTCAAACAAAAGGTTATCTTGCTGTGCTTTCTTCAGACCCTCTTGTTTTGGTTGGCTGCACGTAATTCGACAAGCCTGGAAAATAGAAGTTGATTTGTACTTACTCTAAAAAACTTTTATACTTGGAGAAAAAATGGGATGCCCGATGTGACACTGACAGTGAAAAAAGATGTATGGCTCAAGTTACGACAGAGATGTATTTGTCTTTTCATGTCTTTCACGAGCGAAAAAGTTTTGCAACAAAACTATAAGGAATCGTTCACTGACACGACAAACCTTCAAACAATATGACTCGCTTGTGTGGAGAGACAAATGTTGAAGACATTATTTTTATTGAAGCTTGTACTATCGTTTGAGAAATGATTTGACACTCCATTCAAATTCAACTACTTCACAGATGGTTGAATCCAGGGACGTAGATACTCCACCCAAGAGAGTTTTGTTTAAAAGGTTCTAAATTTTTTCGACTGCTACGCCAAGTGGAAGAGAAAAATGCTCTTCCCGTGATTACCCATTTTGTATTGGTAGATAAGCAAATTGGAGTATGAAGCATGTTTTTGTGGAAACATTAAAAATCATGTTTCCTGCACAAGAAAGGTCTTCTGCGCATGTGTATGTTGTATAGTTGCTAGTTGTTATGCATCATGATACCCTTCTTTGAGGGAAACTTTTCCGAGTTTACGCGATACTTGAAAAAGTTTTGTCGCAGGTGTTACCACATGGCACCCAAGTACAAAGTAAAGATTAAAATATTGTAAGTTAAAATTAGCTTTTTCAGTTTCCACACTTTTAATAAAGCTTTGCTAAAGCTTGACTTTAAGTCTTCATAAATCTGCTGCAGTTTAATACATCTGTTTATGTGCTCCAAGATGATATACGCTCTTTAAGACGGCAACAAGGGTAAGATTTGCTGCCTAACTTTTCCAGAAGTTTTCAATAGCAAGCCCTTAATTATAATGTTAGGTGAAGCTGGAGATATTATTGAACAAAAAAGATGGTTCATGTAGCATCGTACAACATTCTGTGCAATCTAACTCACACCCACAACAGAGAAAATACGCCAACGTGTAACACAGATGAAAATCTGTGTACTTTACAATTCTCTTACATCTTACAACAATCTAGAGTCTCGTATTTTCTGACTACATGTTTTCGTCATTCCCAATAGAACGCAGATGTTGACATGAACTTTTTCTATATTGTCAACTATTTTGATTGTAGGACTGTAGTTTAAAATTAAGCAGGTGCAATCAACTAGCTTTAAAGTTAGAGTGTGTAGTTTTTTTAAATTTAATTCAAGTTGAACAGATGGACTGACCAAAAACTGTTTCAGTAATTCTCAAAGTTTGCTCAGGGGCAACTTGAAACGATTTTGCTTTTTCTTCGTTTTCCTTCACCACGATTCTTTCTATCGGTGGAAAGCAGAATACTCAATGTGCTACTCATGATCAATCATAAATTCAAATCACAGATCGCTAGTTCTAATCGTTGGTAATTAGTTGTGCAGAAGATGATGAAAATCACTGGAATTTCCAACACAATTTGTAATTTATGGGATCTCGCTTACGTTAATGGTTCACTATAAAAGTTGTTTGTTTAGAACCGCGTAAAAACGTTTTTAGTGAAGCAATATTAGAGTTGCTACATGTTCTTTGATTATAACCAGAAACAAACGTATACACGACAAAACACGATTAATAGCTGTGAAATTGCGTATCAATATTTTGCGAACTTCATAGTACTTTATTGAAATAAGTTCGACCAAGGAAGGCGAGTGTTAAATGCGACGCTGTAGACTTTGCATGGAAAGTTAACGCTTGAAGAAAATGCATTACAAACTACAAACTTTAAGTTCGCTTGATTCCATGTAGAAACTTAAAACCAAAGTTTGTGTTGTGACACATGGATTGATGGAATAAGCTCTCATTTTTAGTGTACCATTTTAACCGAATGTGCAGTGAATAATAACTAACACTACTCACGATTCAAGTAATGCTCAGTGTATTATGTTAAATTTACTCCTACCCCGAAGTTGTCAACTGTCGGCTTCGATTACACTGTACTTTGGCCTCGTGCACGCGAATATTTTTATAATTTGATTAGAGCTATAAATAAAAGGCGGTGATGGTGGTTTTCTATTTGTCATATTGGTTCGTTGTAAAGTAAGGCAAGGGTTTCAACTAGGTAATTGCATTGAATACTCACATACAGTAAACTGTGAAGAAATGCTGGATGAGCTAAACATATTTGATCACAGCCACAGCGAAAATTATTGGAGTGACATCATCATAGAAGGAAAATTATCAATCAGAAACTAATATTACCCGCAGGCAGAGAGGAAGGAACTAAGGTACATATGTAACTTGTATACTAAAACGTATTTGGTACCGGGGCACTGTAAGAAAATTATCTGATTAAGTCTATACACATATATGTTTTCAATTCCCAGTAATTATTATTATGCGAATATGAGCTGCGGCTGTCACAAAAAAATTCGGATTTTAACATAATACTTTTAAGCGTTTCAAGTTTGTCCAGGAATTGATCGTCATTGAGGTTCGCACGGAAAACAAAACAGAAAATTAAAAAACACAAGGAAACTCGGAGCTTTATTCAGTACTGAGCTAAATATAGTAGTGGTTGTTTAAAAAGAAATTTTGCAGCCACAAAATATTATACTACCTCAACGAATGCAGTCCACGATTGAGGACCCCAAACATTTGCATGTTGGCATATCTTGAACAGTGTATTCATTTATCCTATGTAAAAACATAAGTAATCATGGATTGTTTTTTTCTTAACCAAATTGCAGATTTCCTGTTGCGTCACATACTGGACCGGACTAAACAAACAAAGAATATCACGTAACCCAAGAGTTAACGTCGTTGAAAGAACCATTGTTATCTATCATTCTTGTCTTGGTAAACCGAATTGAAGATTTACTAACCAAATTCTAATCAAAATCAGACATACTCGGTCGGATTGTGAGCAGCAAACGTACTTCCTATCGCCGATCTCTCTCGTAAGTCAGCTCAGTAGAATTTTCAATTTCGATGTAAGCCAAAAGGAGCCTAGTCAGGTTCCTTTCACAGCACAGTCTTGGGTTACATCCAGCACCTAGTGTTCTCAATTTATACTTAACGTATGTATTCCGATTTCCGATAAAAGTTGAAATTCAATTCCTCATGCGTCTATGCTCACCAAAAAATCATAGAAAGTATCGCGTTTTACGTGAATCACACAAATTCTTGACAGTGCTTGCCAAATCTCAGAAGATCTAAAACTACTGAAATGCTTTTCCTTCATAACTGCCCAATAACTCATGCGTGTGGGTGTCATTCTTATATTTCAGGGAACCTCTATCGTCCAGTTCATCTTCTTCTGGTAAATATAAAAGACTACAGGAAACTCTGGCCAATTTACTATCTTCAGAAGACATCCATCAGATTGATCTGACTAAGGAATTTCATTTCATGGATTGAGCGAAAAAAAAATCGGATACCCTGTATCTTGTATCGATGTGGGTTGTTCCAATGTTTCTTATTTAAGAGGAAAAGGTTTTGGCCAACGACACCATAAATATAATCTCATTTTCCCAATATCAGTCCTGTCGTCTGGGAATGTAGTGACTTTTACTGCTTCCTCAAACCTACTCAACTACATACACTCCCATTGATATAGCGGACAATACGTTTGATTGTAACCTGCCAACACAAACCAGTCCTAAATTGCCTGGGACAGCATGGGAATAAAAAATTATTTTCTCTGCAAAAGTAAATGCCTTTTTTAGGCACAGGACAATTTTCACTGGTTCGTAGTGTTGTTTTCCCTTTTACCTACTTATGTACAGTAGTGTTCAGCACACACACATGTCATCATTATTCCGACCAACATGTCGCGCACTTTTTTACTCAGAAAGGAAAAGCAATTCAAGGGAAAATAGCAGCTGTTGAATCTCTTTTTTTTCGCCAACTCTCTTGTCTGCCTCTTGAGAAAACAAGACCTGTCAAATAAACACAGATCCGCACGTACACCCACGACATCCTCCTGAGTGAATGCACAGCCTGCAGCAAGCAAGGAGAAATTATTTTCCTGGAAGTAAATACAAACGCAACAAGGAAACGCCATCAGTATAGATAGATTCTGCACTACTGACCTTATTTCTTGCTTCTGGTTGTCTTACTCACAAACCCGTGACACGCTGCTAGCGCTGCTTTATGGAAATCCCAAAGAAATCTAATAAATAAAGTACGAAGCCGGAAGTGTCTTGTTAGATAAGTTTTAAGGAAAAAAACATCGTTCTTCAAGTCAGCGTGTGCGTGAAACGCTTTATGTACATTTGTGATGATGATGTTGATAATTCCATACTATATTACGTAAATATGTAGTTCTTCTCTTTAGTTTATCTAAACATATTTATGCTTGGAATGGTCAGGGGACCGTGAGCGACTAGATTTTTGTTGTACAAACTTTAATATGGTGAATTTCTACCAGTGCAAGGTTCTGTAAAATAGGTTGGGTTTAACCAAGTCAGAGTTAGTCAACTCAGAGTTCCACAACAGTCAAGAAATGCTGTGTCATCCTGTCCGCTTAACTTCATGAATACATGTATGTACGAAAGAACTAGGTTTGTTTTTTTTTGTTTAGTGCATTAATTCTTTAAAATGACCACACACTGATTTTCTAACATTTCCGCTTGCCCATGACATTTAACTGTAAAACAATTTTAGTAGAACTGCTCATGATTGTCATGTTGCCCTTAAAAAGTAATGTATTCGCCACAGCTGGAGAAATTACCATAAGTACCAAGAACAAAATCAGATGTGAAATGTGACTAATATACAGATTGAAAAATGACCAATGATTCAAGAAAAAAGGAAACTTCGCATCATTTTGCCCGCTTCAGTGTTGAAAAAGAAGAGAAAGTTGTAGATGTGGAGCAGCCGTCATGTTGTAAGCCACACTTGTCGTCAGCCCGAGACAGAGATAAACGGCTCCAGTTCTTACCACAAACGGCGGGAGTGAAATCATTAAGAACGTACCGAAGGCGACTTGGGGGCTTTCAACAGCAGACGGATTTACTAGACTGGACCGCATGTACAATGTCTCTCAAACAGGAGCCTGGGGATAAGACTAATGGCCACAGTAGTGTTAATAATAACTACCAAATGACCCCATTGAAATACTTAGGTCCATCTGCACCATTTCTCTTAACGTTCTCTCCTTGGCGGTGGTCCTTATCGTTATTGTCGCAAAGCTCTGCTACTTATTGCAGTAGACACTGTAGCGGGAGATGTAATAGTGGTAATGAACAAAATGATGATGGAGAGCTGTCGTTGGAGGAAATGAAAATCAAAGAAAAATCTTGGCACAACAATACCAAGAATGAAAAAGATTTCTCTTTCAGACAAAAAATCTCTCGTATCCTCGTCGTCACCATTGTCTGCTTTGTACTTTTTTCGGAGATTATCCATACCTCCACCGCATCCCCACTTCCGAGCATTCCTTCATCCACACAAATAATAACGGCAATGTCGCCTACACAGACGTTGTCATCTTATTCAGTTGTAAATAATGAAAGCAAAATAAAGCATTTGGGCAATTTTAAGAAGCTCCTGGGATTGGGAGAGGACGAAGACGAAGAACATGAAAAAAGACTGAGCGCTATCCATCAGCTATTGCACAACAACACAGAAAGCTTTAATGAAGATGATGATTACATGGACGTGAGCGAGGACGAAAAGAATTTAGAAAAGAGTAAAGGTAGTCAGGTTCACAAAAGTGGCAATAATGTTGCTAGTTTTAGCGAGAATACTGATAACGACAGCAACATTAGTGGTAATCAGCTAAACGAATTGGCAATTGTTAGCGCACAACAGCGAAACCCTTCTAGTCGCAACAACATGAATATAGCTGAACTAAACAGCTATTTGCAAACCAAGCAAACACTTCCAGTAAAGATGAGAACGCAACCACTGGAACTCCTGTCGTCTTCATCATCATCATCGCCTCCATCATCCGAGCAACAACAAAAGGGAGCTGGAGTAGTTCAAGTAACAAATGATGTTCTTCTAGCCAAAAGGAAACATAGTAGTGATAGCGGGGACGGAAGTGGCAAAAGGAGTGGTGGTGCTATCGTTTTGATAAATAATAATAGTAGTGATGCCGATGATGATGATAGGAGTGACTCCATTAGCCCAACTGCTAGTTCTACGACCCCTTCATCAAAAGGGCGCTGCTGGCTCACTCCTTGGAGAAGTGGGACGCAAGAGGAAGGAGTCAATGAGAGGAAGAATCCGGAGATCGTCACTAGCTCAACAGTTTTCGCCTTTGCTTCCGTTTCAGCAACAACGTCTGCAGAGCAGATCAGCGTCTTCTGTAATGGCACCAGCAATTTGGCAGCACTGCTCAACCAAATCCAGGAAAATTATGTAAGAACATTTATTACAGTTTCGTAAAATACTCATTTCTGTCAGATTACGCATATTAGTCACGTCAATATGAGGTCGTTCGAAAAGTTGGTCTCATAAAAAATGTGCACATGAGTCGATCTTTTAATGGCACAGTTTGAGCAAAAAATTCAAAAATGAGATTGTGGGCTAATCCAATGTGAAATGAAAGTCATTTTGAATTAGTCAAAGGGAAATGAATTTTATTTTTTATAGGCAGAAACTTTTCAAAGACTAGTTGGATTCGGTACATTAAGCGCCTTGATGACAACTTTGGCTTTTAAGAAAAATGCCATTTTCATCTCGCGAAAATCCTTTCGGGGCTGTCGCGCTCGTTAAGAAAGGAATCGTAATAATAAGTCAATGTCAAGGGTTGGCCTTTATGGAATCCACCCTTTCATTTCAATGAATAGCAAATGAGATTGTCTAATAATTTGCATTTATCCATTCTAAGGCACTGATCTGAGCTCTAGAGAAAATGCATATACGCCGTAGACGCCAGCGAGCGACTTTCACTTTACCCTTCTTTAGCTTTTCATAGATTCTATCTGACCGATTCAATAAAATTCCCAGTTGGAATATGCATTTGTAACAGATTAGGTGTCTCTAACAGAATAATTGTTCTTTCTTGTGAAATAAAGAAAACATCCTTCCTCTCGCAGGAGGCATTTTATTGCTAAAAGCAATTTCCAAATATCTGACATACGACCGACATTGAAAAGCACGAACGCGATTTTGAATTCTACCTTTTCGAAAAAGTGTGAGGGAGGCATAAGCTATTCTCTTACTTGACAAATGAAATGAAATGTGAAAATAAATGTGAAGACATTTTACGGAAAGTGTCTACTCTCGCCTTCGTTCTTTGTCTCTGTCATATTTAAATTTGTCTGGTGAATAAAAAAAGAAAACAGGCTTTTCACATTTCGGAAAATAAATGGAAATGACTTCAAAATACATTCATTTTTCATGATGATGAATAGCCGAGTTACGGGTTAAACTTAAGATTTATTCGTGCTCCACTCTTTTTTCTATATTTTCATGCATTTAACCTAACTACTCCGATGGAACAAAAATCTGAATAAAACTACTCGCTGAACGAAGGTCTCCCGAGTGATTTCCTTTCATGTCAAAGACAGTTCAATCAGCACACTAAATCTTGCCTTGTTTCATCGCTTCACCCGCCTTGAAAGTTTATCGGTAACGTATTCAAACGTCAGTCAGATAATTGGGAGCTGTCCTCAGGGTCTCCGGGCTCTTAATATTTCTTTCAACAGTATGCGTAAACTTGGGAGTTCCGTTTTTGGATTTCAAGAAACATATGATGACGACGAGGGGGAGGATTCGGATACTGATGAAGATGAAAGTGATGATAGGAGTGTCAGGGAAGGTAATGATGCTGACGACGACCTAGAAAGGAATGAAAAAATTATAGTAGGGAACTTTTCGATGGGAACGCCAGGTTCTTATTTTGCCTCCTCAGCACCACTTCTGGACTTATTACAATTACAAGAACACAAAAACAAATCACGAAATATCCAGAAATCCTTGTCTGTATCATCGTCCTCGGTAGCTGCCAGAGCATCAGCTCCTTCCAGATTTAATCCAAGCCATTTTCCCGAGAATGTGGAAAGGAAGACGCCTTTTCTCCACGAAGAGCGGAAAGTGATTACA
Organism: Troglopedetes dispersus; assembly: GCA_027744215.1. Classification (NCBI taxonomy): domain Eukaryota; kingdom Metazoa; phylum Arthropoda; class Collembola; order Entomobryomorpha; family Paronellidae; genus Troglopedetes; species Troglopedetes dispersus. The sequence continues at coordinate 12,739 of JAHZNF010001199.1, forward strand.
CCTATTCTTTATAATCCAAAAACTCATCGTGCAGAACAAATAGGTTCTGCCAGGTCCAGTCGCCTTGAAAAAGGTATGGCTTACGCTTTCGCCGGAGGAACCAACAACTTTTCTGTAACTGGACACATTCTTTCTAATGAACAAGACGCTCCTGGTAATGACAACGAGGAACTGGATTCAGATTCAATGGAAGCAGTATCATCTTCATCTATGAAAGAAGATAATGATCCTGATAACTCCTACATCGTCATCGTCTGCCGCCTCCACTGCTGCTGACTGTGGCAGTAATGATAGTTTGTGTAGGACAAGATACATTTTAAGACGAGGTGCGCGTACCACCGGGAAAGGGGAAACGAACCATGATGACGACGCTGCCGCTGAGATTCCTTCATTTTCAACAGAGCTTGGCTCAAGTGGCTCCGGGAGTGGTGGTGTAAAAAGTGAAAGCTACACTTACGAATCGGGTAGAGTGGCAAGTGAAGAAGGAGACTATTATCGTGATCAGGCCGCTTTATCTTCCAACACTGGAACTGTCCGTGCTGGCAGTGGCAGTCGTGGTGATAATAAAAAAGGAAATGAAATAAAAGTCGGATCAAAATCAACTCGTTTCCTGCGAGAACAAGTTGAGGCAATGAGCATCCCCGGCGTCGACAATGGGAGCGCTGGAAGTCGCACTGTCAGAAACAGAAAGAGAAGTGTGAGCTCTCCAGTAAGGACGGGTTCTTCTCTAGAAGATATTGATCTGTCCCATAACAAAATTTCAGAGGTTCCCGGTGAGCTCTTGCAGCTCCAGAGTTTGAAATCTTTACGGCTTTCCGGTAAGTACAATTTTAGTTGGAACTGACATTCTCGAAGTATAATTGTGTCCGATTCTTTTAATCTCATGTGGATTCCTCTTACTCCTTTGATGCTTCTGTGCTTTCAAAAAGAAATGTCCTTTGTGATAGTTTACAACAATAGTCGCACTTCCCTTCAACTCAACTCTAACGATATTAAATATGCTTGACCCTTTCTCTGACTGACCGGTGCTTTGTATTTTCTACAGTTACAAAAAACTTGGATTAAATGATGTAACTTATTGCGATTTTTATGAACAAACCAAGATACCAAGATGTGGTTTTGTTATTAAAAGAAATACATTATCTTGCTGCTGCACATTGTGTCCAAACTGAAGGTCGTGTCGCCACCATGTATCTTTATGTCATTTTCAGACTGTGAGCTTTTTAACGTCAGTAGCAAGGTTGAGGTTATTTTTATACATACGCATACAGTAACTAACTTGTTGTAATTGTATCAAATAGGAAATCAACTCAGATGTGATTTCGTCTGGGAGAAACTGGCAGATTGGTACATGAAATCCGATGACCCCCACATTCTTAAGGATGGCGATGACACATTCTGTGGAGTCGTCGATGACGTGCGTGTCTTTCAATACACTGTTTTGGGTGTGCTCAAAGCTAAAAAGGTTTGTTGGTTCATTCATCTTCCATTTATTTATAGATCTCCCGTCAGGACTTTTGGGAACCATATGAGATATGGATATACATGCATTAATTAAAATTTGTTGTAAAGTATGCTTTGGAACTGGGAATAACTTTGTCCTTTGAGAACTATTTTTGTCACACCAAAGGGACTCGTAATTATTGTAATCAGTGGGTGGTCTTAATACGAGTAATACTTCACGTGGAAGTTATAGAAATATAATCCCTTTTGAAATCCACAAGTCCTACATTTTGAGTTTTCAACATAAATACACGTACCTATGTATATACTGGTATTCCCATATTACCGGCCGCATAAATTATGTTATTTTCCATTTCCACGCATCACTCATTACTTCTGGCAATTTCAAAGTCGCAGAAATAAGCGATTATAAACGTACATTTCAGAAGTGAATTGAATGTATGTCTCTCGTTGTCCGGTGCTGTTCCTTAATGTGCCAAAAAATATGTATTCGAAGAAACAAGCAGACGGCAGCCTATCTTAAAAATCCAATTGTAAGTGGAAAAGTCGTAAATCTGTCATAAAAAGAAAAGTACTGCAATAAAGTAGTCAAAATGAATAGGTATATATGTTATTCAACAGTGAACATTGTGTGTGAATTTATATTTGCACACACATATTGCATGCGCAACTAAAAATGTTTCTGATTGTTAAATGAACTCATTGCCAAGGGGCTTGGGAAGTCTAGGTAGTCCCAAAGTCGGATCCAGAATAAAGTATGACAATTTCCTGTTTGCTGTAGTCGAAGTCATTATATTTATTTAGGTACATAGATTCTTGTAGAAATCCTTGGAGTATTTCAAAACTGTATCACATGCAATAAAAAGTATGGTCAGCACTCACTTTTGTATGTAGCAAGTAGTAAAGGAGGCCATTAAGCTGTTCATATTTTAAAACTTTAATAAAAGAAATAAGAAAATGCCCGAGTTGGCTTCAGGAAACCCAGCAATGACCCTTCCGCTTCCTTTCCTTTCAATTTTCTGTACTTCCTGTACTCTGCACAAGGATTTCGATCGCAAAAAAACTAAGTTTTGTAGTTTTTGTCTGAAGCAATGATAACACAGCTCGTTCATCTTGTAGTTCACAAGTTTAGCACGTTATTTGTGACGCGTAATATTGCGGTCAAGTAAAAGCACCTACTTAGGTTAGGCCTAGGTGTGGCCGGTGGTTGTGTTGTTTTCATTGAACTCTTTGTTGCTTTGTGGGACACTACTAGTGGCAGTGTAGAAAAAGGATATCCGTTTGTTTCTAATTTTCCTTACAAATGAAAATAACTACACTGTGAGTTTTACAATCTAATGATTTCTTAAAGGACGAAAGTTATACTTGGAAGAAGAATGAAAGGTTTGAAATTTT
>JAHZNF010001200.1:0-13047 GCA_027744215.1 Troglopedetes dispersus
TCGCCAGTCCGTTACAGTCTAGTAATCTGCCAGGTTCTGGAATTTGTTTCAAAAGGCATGTCTACAGATCTTTTCACCAGACATCACTCGGTGGAAACTCGTGCGCAAAAACATTTGCATCAACTCGCATGCCAGCTCCTTCTAGATTGCACAACGAAATGCATGCTTGTTTTAATTATTATCGCATCGGTAATACAAGATATGAATTGTTAGTATCAATTTTGCAATTTACTTGTAACTGTCGCCTGGAAGTAATTTTATTTCCCGTGGCACGTTTCTTCTTGCTTTTTATATTTTCATTTTGGTTTTCAGTCATTTGTTAATCATCAGAAGTAACAGCATTGTTAAGCCAATTTCTGCACTGGATACCTTGTTGCTGTACCTACGAGATAACACGAGTAGAATAATCGCCAAATGCTGGACAACGGACAAATTAATTAATTAACCAAGTAGTCTTGTACAATATGTACAACAAAAATATATTATTATGAATGGACAACATTGCAAATACAAGGGACTAATTATATTGTTTCAAATCTTTTAGTAACAGGTTCAGTCTTCGGTCCGCACAAAAATCTTGTTTCTGTATATGCGATACTTCGTTTCACTAGTAAAATATCATCATTCATTTTGCATAAATATATTATGATGAGTATGCTATGCTACTTTCCTTCCATAGACTAAGGTATTTGTAAGTGCTGAAAAATGCAACCTTAGTCTATGCTTTCCTTCAAACTCCTGGACGTTACCTCATATTTAGTGTTACCTGATTTCCTGTCACAAAAATTTGGATGTACATATCATGTTTCATCAAATGTTCATTTGTGTCAATTACTCCATTCCTTGGGCTTGCCTTCATCTTACAGCGCATAAAACAGTAGGAAGAAAGCAATGTAGCGTATGCAGCGGAACTCAGGAAATAAATATTGAAGCAGGGGCAGCTGCACCAGAAAGTGTCATATTCAATGTGGCTACAATCGTGGGATTAATTACTTACATAGAACGTAGGTTTGCTGTATAAGTTTTTTTGCGTCTACATACGTTACCAAACTTGGTTGTGCAACCAGGACATTTCCCCTTTACTTTTGAGTAGCATTTGAACCAATGGTGAAGCTCGTTATTTTTGGGCATAGATGTACTTGAGCTTTCCAGCATTAACACATCCAATTTTGCCAGAAAAGGAATCAAGAGATCCGATGATAGCGAAAGCTCATTTTTAATTAAAAAATCAGCATATCGTTAGCTGGAGATTTTCAAAATTTAAGATATAAACTTTGTTTTTATATAGAATTTTTTTGGCACATTTTTGTGCTTGATAAGCTGCATAAAAAGGTGAACTTCATACTTCAATTTTTGTTGTTGCAATAAATTTATAAAAATGTTTTTGAAAATGTGAATAAAAAAGCAATTTCAAGACTCTTCTCATATAGAATTTCAGAATACACTTGCTTTTTTTACTAAGGGGTCAATTAGGTGTAAAACACTGTAATGGTGTTAACGCGAAACTCTGGACATTGCGAAGATTCATTAGTCATATACAATAAAACTCGTGTACATCCTTCCAGAAACCTTGTTCATATAAATCATTTTAGCCTATCCGCACACATGCACTTATGCAGGTTTCGCAGGAAGTTGATTGCGAAATACCTCACTTACTTGAACGTTGGGCAAATCGACAGCTTTGTTTAGTTTCGTCATCTTAACATGTTCACACTCCGACACTTCATCTCAACTTTCAACTGCTTGTTTGTATACATATCTTCATTTAATTTATGGATTAATCTGCAGCGACAGCAAAAGCATGTATGATTTTATTATTTTGTTTTCACTTAAGCTTGAGCCGTTTATGTCGTAATTAGTCAGATTTTGCCACTCTAGCTGATGCTCAGAACAGAAAGAAACCCTACATCATTACTTCGTGGAAATGTGTTTTAGTTGGGACATTATGCCAAACCATGCCAATGGAGTCTAGCTACACATTTGCATGTGCAGGAAAAATGACCAGGTCCGATTTTATGTAGTTTGAAACCCTTTCATTTGAAAAAAAAGATTGACAAGTGAGCACAGGGTAGTAGGCATACAGATTGCGAACAACGATACTCAACCAGGAGATTTCTTAATAGGAATGTATAATGTTTTCCATTTTACGCGCAGTGAGTGAACCCACTGTTTACATTTATAGACAGGAAAGTATGAGGAGGGAATTGTCATCATCTCAAAAGAGCTGCATCACATTTTCGGTGAAACTCTCTTATCATAGTGCATCATCTTAGAAATGTATAATTCCTACACGAGTAGTCTTCCAGATTCGGAACACGAAAAAGATGTATCATATTACACTTTCTTTATTAAATATACCTTCACAGTTAATGTTCAACAGGTTGTATTTACAACGAAGACATGGCGCTGAAAGACTAAAACATTGAGACTGAACAAGACTTTTTTAAACTGCTTCATTCTATGCTAAGTCACCAGTAATGTCTCATGTTTTGATTTTGCTCATAATATTTCACTGTTCTTATAATATTCTTGTTTTCCTTTTTGCACTAAAATAGTTACTTACAATCGGGTGTCGCAAACAAACAAAACTCCATGGCTAAGTTGGCTCCTTGTTGGAACCATGATGCATTCTTGAGTCTTTTTGAGTAATCATAACCTACAGAGAAGAGGAGGTAATATACATGTTTCCTTGTTTGTTCGCCATTTTTACCGTCACTGGCTACGGGATCGTTTTCCCATTTTATCGCTCTCTATGACATGGAATGAGACACGGTTTTTCACAAGGTGGTGTTTGTTCGTTGCTTCAAGGAACTGAAGTTGTCACAAATTTAATTACCTTCATCGGTTAACAAAATTCCTGCGTTTATCTCTTGGTAGGCATTTTTATTACACCAATAAAAATATTTCAATTGTTCGTGATTTAATTAGTTTTTCTAAGAAATTATATACCCCATCTTGACTTGACTACTTTTTGTGATGCAACACACATAGCAAGCTCTCTGTCGTCTTCAACTGTATTACATGAATTAAATTGTGAAATTATCAAGGTCTTAAAAATATAATCACATCTAAAAGGAACTATTGTTTTAAGCTTCTAATAACCGAGGTTCAGATAATCAAAGGTGTTAACTACAATCCCCAATTCTTTTCTTTTCCTTTGTGTGAGTTATTTAGCAACAAATTTGTTTGATTCTAATACGGAACAATTTGTTCTTGTTCATTATTACTAATATTTTAAATAGTCACACTTTAAATTCGTAATTATGGAAATTCAAGAACTAGTTACGGAAGTGTTTCGCGTATGCTTGTACATCTTAATTGGTGTGCTACTTCCCATTCTACTGCCTTTCTTTGGATGTTTTTACAGATTGTTTATGATGCGGCCGATTTCTTTAACGTGTGACTGCAACGACAAGCTGGAGCCAAAATTGAGAACTTCCCTGGAATGTCTTGTGACAAAGGTGGTGAAGCTTTCTTTCGAGGACAGCTGCACGGAAGATCTCAAGTCCATCCACTTGACTCACTTGGAGTTCCTCAAGGTTTGCCCAGAGGCTGGAGAAAATACGGAGCACACATCCTGCAAATGCTTCAACAACGCCGTCAAAGCGATTGCAGCAACCCTTCCAACTGGACGGGCGCAGATTGAGTTTGTGAAGTACTTCCCGCATGCTGATGGCAACCCATCCTCTGAAGCAAAGGTAATGGAGCATCGCTTTATCATGAGGATGTCCACTCGCTGTATCTACTTCTGAGTACATTTTCCTTTGGTTAAGATGGAAGTTTCTATTTTTGCGGTTAACTTTAAAAATACAAATTGAATAAAAATTAGCTCAAGAAAGGGATGACAGAAGAAGCAACGTACGAACTTGAAGACAATAAGAATTATGAGTTAAATTTGTACTTGGTGTCTTGTTGTTGTACTAACAGATTCGAATTTTTACATGGTAAATTCTTATAATAACTAATTCGTTATGATTAGGAAAATTCAAGATCGATTAGAAATTGTAATGTCATTCTGGTGGGTAGATTTCTTCTGTGAAAAACATTCAAATCGTTACGTAGTTCTTAATCAAACATAACAATTCTTTCTACTTTTGCAGAAATTAATGTCATTCAAAGTGTTACCACCTCTGCGCTGGTGTGAATGTAAAGTGAATGTTGAATGTCGTACGATTACAGAAATACAGGGTCCGAATAAGTGAACGTTTTTACTTTCATCTTTCCGTTACAATTGTTTTGTATTTTAAATCTTGGCTGCAGAAAATTTATAAACTACTGTAATGCTTTCAATTTCTTATGTGAACTCTACTGAAACAATTTATTTAGTCCATTTTCGAAAACGTTTTTGGACATATGGTGATTCTTTCGTGACTGTAAGTTCTATTTTTTTTGGATGTTGAGTTTTTGTGGCAAAAGTAGTAAAAAGGTTTTATTTGTATCTTCTAGCTATCGGAAATATACTTTATTAAATAAAAAATAATAACCGCTACAGAGTTTCATTTTTGCATGATATGAGTTTTTTTTTTCTCTTTGCATTTGCAGCAAGAGTCAAGAGCACAACATTGCATCATTTTTAGGAAAGAGCACGAGCAGAATAAGGTGGTGGGGTGGTTGGAGTGGAATGAACAAAGGTTGACTTTACGTTGTTTGAGGTGCACTGAATTCACTGTTTATTTGTTGGCCCAATGCTGCGGCATGGAAACGAACATCGATTTAATTTTTTGCATTCTTTGAATCTTATGTGCACTTTGTCTGAGTCTAAGAGGAGGACGTATCACATATCTGAGTGAGTATTAGCAAAGAATTTAGCACCAGCATCATTCACATTTAAAAATTCATTATTTGCAAATGCTCTTTCAGAATTTATAGAAAATGTATTCCAACTTAATAAATAATTAAGATCTTTAATTTCATAAATAACGTGAGCTTAAAATAACATGCCCGTAAGTTAATCACACACTTCAAGTATTTTAACAGCAAATTTACATTAAAGGAAATATAAACTTCACTTCACACACCACCGTAATTGAAAAGAGCTACTACCACCTACTATCAGAATTAGCAGACTAAACTCATTCGATTTGGAGTTTTAGCAACGCTCACTAAATCTCGCAAGTAAAATGCCAAAAAAGAAGGGAGGGAAAAAGGGGGCGAAGATTGTGGATGGTATCGCAACCAGCGAAATGACGAGGGAGCAACTGGTTGGTCACGTTAAGCGTATTCAGGTAAAAAGATTATACATACATACATACACAATCCATCAGAAAATAATTACCTATGGACATAAGGAAAACCAAATTTCCTACATACAATAATATTAATGTATTCTTATTATTAAGAACAAATTAATTCATGCATACCAAATTTTTAATAGATAAGAATCTTGAAGATGCATTCATATTTTCATTAACATGCGTTGTTGAAAAATTAGATGGAATTAGACCGTGAGCGCGAGGAACGAAACTTTTTCATGCTCGAACGGGAGAAACTTTTTGCACTTTGGAACATTGCCATGGAGCAGTTACAAGCCCAGAAGGTCAAAACTCAGTTAGCCGTCGAACAAATGACAGAGGTATTTATTAATGACTAATATTCTAAAATAACGATTGAGAGGAAGAGTCTGAAATTTTATAATAAATATTTATAATAAATAATGTTGGTTTGGCTAGCATGATCAAGAAAAACATTTGGAGGTATTGATGCACAAGCAGAAGCTACGCTTCCTTTTGACGGAGCAATCAAATAAGGTGGACGAGGCAAGACTAGACAATCTCCGAAAGCTGCAGAAGGCTCAGGACGACATGATTGCAATGCAAGCCACACTCAAAGAATGCGTCACTCAAAAATCCAAAGAACTTCGGCAAGCACAAAATGCAATGCACGAATTAATGCGCCAAATGAAAGTGGAAAATGCCAAGAATATTTCACAAGTTCGGGAAGAGATGTGTCTGGAAGTGACAAGACTAGAAAGTGAGTTTTTGACAGCCGCACTGGAACGAGAAAGACGAGAGGACATTGCAACGGACAATGAGCGGGAGTTGATCAAAAACAGGCATCTGGAGCACATTGAGCGGTTGAAATCAATTCACACTGGTAATATGAGCAAGACTCAGGCATACTTTCACTCAATCACAATAAACAACTTGGCAACTATTGCTGCTCTACAAGATGAGATTAGAGAGATGAAGGGCTACGAAATGAAAATGATTCAGGAGCTGCAGAAGTCAAATGCAGAGCTGCAGACTCTCGAAGAGCGGATTAGAAGTGACGCTGAAGAGCGCAAAAAGCATGTGTCACGGGATACAGATGCCACGAACAAAATACAAAATGAACTCAAAAAGATGAGGGAAACTCAGAAGACAAAGGATAAGTATACTCGAAGCATGGAGATTGCAAATGAAGCTTTGCTTCAGAAATTGTCTGTTTTGGAGGGAGAATGCAGGGTCTTCAAGAGAACAGTAACAAAGTCAATTTTGGAAATGCAACAAGAAGCAGCACTCAAACGAATGATTTTGGAACTCAAATTGACGGCTGCACAGAATCAGCGTCTTATGCCTGCAATGATACATCCTGATACTATTACTGAGAACGCTTCGGATTCACCTGCTAAGGAATTATAAGGTTTTACATGGAAATTGTCGCGGGAAATATTTAAAAAGTACAGTTAAATTTCGGATGATGTCAGTGAATGCGTGTATTTATGGCATCACATTACTATGACAAAAGGGATTTACTAAACAACTGTGAATTCCATAATAACAACTCTTAGAATTAAATGTATCCACTTGATGTCGCACTTCATATCTAGATTTTTTATTTTTATTTACCAAATATCAATTCTAATTTGCAAAATATAGTACAATAAAAATATGCAGTTAACATTGTCCAGTTAAAATACTTTACAATTTAGAGGCATTACTGAGTGTGGTCATCTTTCCAACCGTCATCATCGGAGAGGAATCGCCGCTTTTTGGCGGTATTCATGTAAGGTCTCCATGCCCATTCCACATCTGCTGAGGCAGCATTTTCGAGAGTTCCCAGTTTTATTTCATACACTAAAATTTCAACATCATAATGAACATATTAGGTGGGAAAAATGGAATTTAAATATAGCGATATTAATTAAACGGAAAGGCACAGAGTAGATAAGGAATAGCTTACGTTTCAGTTGGAATCGTGGGCCTTGTTCAGTCAGTTCATAATCTTTACCATCATCAGTCTTCTTAAAAGTGTGATGGCGAACGGAAATATAGTCATCGTTATTGGCAAACGTGATGATTCGCTTGGCATCCACTTTCGGGACGGGAAACAAATACTTCAATATATTCTCAACCTAAAAAATGATTGTTATATTATAATTTACATGAGTTAGATCTTTTAAATTTAATTTAGTCTCAATACGTTACCCTACAAGGAGTCGTAGTTCCTGACATTTTGTGGATCAACAAGAGTACATTAGAATGTCTGAACTTGTGATCGTGACATACAAGACATGAAAAATAGAGATTTTCTTTTTTTACCTTTGCAAACATTTTGAGACGAGACGATGGGTCCCTTGATGTAGTTAACACAATTTTCGGATCTTCAACACCTGCCCACCGATATTCATCATCTTGACTTGTCTTAGCCGATCCGCCTGTCTGTTTCAGGAATATAATTTAATAGTTACATATTGGATGTATTTTCACATTATAAAAGTTCAAGATGTACAGATGAGTTGCAAAATTGCTTACTTCTGATGCCAAGGCTTCCGCCAAGGCAGGGGCTCCGTCATCCCACTTCAAAGACTTTTGCAAGCTCAGTGCTGTTTTTCTCAAATCAGTGTCAATCCTACGTCCATCTGTTAGGTGTGAAATTTGAGAATACACAAATACATAATGCAAAAAGAAACCCACTATTTCCATTTTCATCAATTACTAACTAAGTTTAACTACTAACTACATCATTTATCGTGTTCCAGAATATTTCCTACAATTTACATTTTGCTGGTTTCAGCTTCATTGACTATTAGAATACTCAGCAGAGACAACCTACTACATTCAGTATACAAAATAGGATAGTTGCAACAGCGATAATTCTACTTCTCATAGTTTAGTCTCTTCTACATAATATATTGTATATTGAAGCGTACCTTCCAGTGCTCGATGAAGCCTTTCTTTCTTTTCCTGTATCGATTTCTTCCGCTCCTCAACTCCTTTTCGGTACAGAAACTCACGTCGAAGTCGTGCCTGTCGCCTTATCTTTATCCACAGGTGAGTACATCAATCACAACAATTATTACAAATAATTTTATAACTAATAAACTAATCAGTAGCGAAAAGAGGATGATGTGTTGTGCCTTACCATTTTAATAATTTCTGATGCTCAAACTCTACACAACAGTCAGCAGTAGAGATGAATTAGTAGAACAGACAATAAATGAAAGTGATACGCGTTAATCAAAGTTTGAAATTTTTAGATAACTCCGCGTGTTGTAAGACTGACAAGCCTACAAATACAAAATATACACTTTCCACTTATCCTTTTAAAGTGTAATATACCACTGAATGACGCAAGTCATCAGTTGAAATACAAATTTTTTTGAAAGAATGATGGTTAATATTACAATTACGAAGTTTCGTTGCGTTCCTCTTCAATTTTAATCGAGCACATGGCATTTGGATGTCTTAAGGTATTATAAAAAACTCATTTTCCAAACAGCAGTGCCTGCCGCGTGTTTTCTATGGCATTGTATTATTCTGGTTGAAATGGTGGAAGTTGTGTATCATGGCTCTCATCTCATCATTCTCACTCACTCACCAAACGGTCACCAGCAACACAGCATAAATAACTTTTTCACTTAGCCCCACTAGATCTGAGCAAGTATAATTTATTGCGGGAGTGAGTTATAAGTGACAGAGAGAAAAAAAATATTGTGCTGCTGAAGAGTGCTGAATTGAGCGAGGAGAAAGTCAAATCCTCGTTGTTATTAGTTTTTTTTATACTTGCAGTATTCTCAAATGACTGATTGAGTTGACTAATACTATTCACAGAACTTTATTATTTTGTGCAATTTACGATCTTGCTATAGAAGTATACTTACACTAAATGTTATTTTGTGCGATTAGAAAGCTTTTGTTCGATAACTGATGACTGAATAATAATACAAATAACAACTAAAATTGTTCCTTACCATTCCTGAGATTTCTTACCAAACTTTGAGTATTTTTAAAAGTTGTTTAAAACTCCCTATTGATTTTTAAATTGCAGTAAATTTTTTTAGTTAAATTTTCCAACAGAGGCTGAGGGACATCTTTCATAATAATATTTGATTTGATACGGCAACCGTGTCAATAATTAGGGAAAATATTGTCTTCCTTCGTATCCGTTCTATTTCTGCGGTTCTAATTTTCTCTTTATGGTAAATTCTACCCTTTGGACGTTCCCGATTTAGTATTTCGTCAGTTGGTGAGAAAATATTTTAAGTTTCAAAAAATACTAAATTGACTGTGAAATAAAAAGGATATTATTTAATTGCTAATAGAAAAGATGAAAGAAAAAAAGAAATTATCTGATCATTGATTAATGACGTGGATCTGGAGATCGGATGGTTAAAAGAAGGAACTACCATCTTTTGTCTTTGCTTTTTTTTACCACTACCAGTTCTCAATGCCGACTAACCAGTAGTCAGCATTAAGAACTGGGTGCATGGCGGGTAGTCAAGCTTAAAAGCAAAGTCCCCCCTCCTTGGTATTTTTTGCCAACATAATAATATCCTGATGCTTACCGAATAGTATACTTTTTTTTCAGTTGCACTGTTTTGAACTGAGGGTGAAACAGGATTAAGGAGAGACACATCACACGTTCATCAATTTCCCTACACCAGATAGAGACTTGACGTAATTGATTCTTTGAAGACCGTTGATAACGATATTTAGACTCATGGCGGCTCCGGTTTCGAACACAATTTCTACTGCTGGCTGGTGGAAAGTGGGACACTGGACCAAGGAGAAAGGATTTCCGGATTCAATCAAAGCACCCCTTCAACGCCTAACAGAGGATGACAAAATCCAAAGGTGTGACTTATTTACTACCCTGGCCAGTGCATGTTTGATCGAAGCTGGATTTGTTCCACTTCGCACTGGTACTCAAGACCCGGCGCGATCGGTGGAAGATTTGATGGCCCTCAATAGAACAGAACGATACAAGACGTGAGATTTATTACATATTTAATAGTTTATTTTTTACGACCAACTTCAAGATTTTGGTTTAAAAATATTTTTTTTATTCAGGTTATTGAACGATTTACTGGATATTCTAATATCTTCTGGAACTCCTAATGGAGTACGTTTTAGAGTAGTCTGTGCCAACAAGTTAGAGGTATGTTTTATTTTTGCAGTTATAAAACAAATAAATTAATAAATATTGGCTTCCTTGATATATACCACTAAATAATTATTTATTTGCAGGAAGCTGAGGGGAGTCCAGCCCCTGGGACAAGTCAGGGGGCAGCAGGCACATCTCCAAGTGCCCCATATTCTTATGGGACCGAAGTGACATACATAGATGCTGTTAATCTCGAGGGTCAAATAAACATTTCATGTAAGTTACTTGACTGCGAAGTAATTGCAAAATGAGTAAGACAAAGCGTAATTATAACCCCCTAACAAATAATTTATGAATGTAATATAATTTAAACAATTCTAGTGATTGACGTACAGAATTCTAAGAACTTCCACCTGATTATCGATCCCTTCCTGGAGATTCAAGATGGGGAAAGTAAATCGATCCTTTCATTTGCGACCATTGAGGATAGACTCAATGCAGTCGGTTTCTCGGATAAGTTCAAGCATGACGTTGCTTACCCTATGCTAGATAGTCAGAATGGATTATGCCCGGAAAACCGAGGTCTCGATAATCTCCCCAACGAGATGATCATGGAGTTGACAAAATACCTAGATGTTCGATCATGCGTAAAATTATCAAGCACTTGTCGGCGCTTGAATAGAACGATGGCGGGCGAAAAGATGTTTAAGTTGCATTATAAGAATATGAGAAGGGACTTCCATGGATATGGTTGGAATCTGCCTGACTTTTACCTGGACCAGTAAGTTCTGTTGCATTGGTACTTTAATGCATGTTCACAGCATAGCTGACGGAACAAACCTTGTTTAAGTTCTTACGACTTCTGATGCCATTAATGTACATTTTTATAGATTACCAAGCCGGCCCCGGGAATACCGGACAACCTACATTAGCACTTATCGTTTCGCTCTTCGGTTTTGGCGTGTAGATCGAAACTTCAGTCCTTGAAATTAGTGAATTCACTCATTCGGCCTAAGCCACCTGCTTTCATTTTTATACAAAACAGCGGATTCCACCCATTAACCTATGAGTTACCAAAACTTTATTTTTTGTTTCACATTTTATTATTTTATGATTTAAGACTTCCTATTAAGTCCAGATATTACTAGAAATAAATACATTAAACACTGTCAATAAGACTGCCTTGATGGATCTGACAAAGTAAAGACTATGAGACAGATACTGTCATAATTATTAACGGAGGGCCTTCCCAATTATGGATTTATTGTTATGTTTTAATGTACAGGCCGGATGAACAGTTTCTTCGGACCAACGCCCCAATTCTTCAAACTACTGTGAAAGTCACTCATTAAGTATAGAATAGGTAGTAATTGGGATTCCGGAGTTACGATATTCAATGTTTAACCATACACGTCAAAAGGAATTATATGAATATTGTAAATTATATATATTTATAAGATAATTTCAAATTAGGAGTGAAAAGTGTGTTTTTGTTTACGCTTAAGAGTGTTTTTATTAGGTACTATTTTTAAGTATTTCGTAGTCTTTCTTGGCTCAAGTAGCCAATGTTTTTACTGGCTATTTGACATATAATCTTGTAAATTGTAACAATTAAAAGTTATAATAGTATCTATTAATACATTTGAAGATGTCTCTACCTCTTGTGATATTCAGTTAATGGGAACGTTAAATGTCAACGTTTCATTTAGCAGTTCTACGTTGTACCTTAAAGGAACGAAACCAAAACAAAGTCACTACTATGATTGTAGAATATATTTAGGTTAATTTGATTTAAGTCTACTGGCAATATTTATAATTATTTCCCTAACGAGATATTGAAATTGCGTTTTGTATCATTACGTTGAGATAAAGTTTTGTTTTGAATGGATTGTTGTTTATCTTAAAATTATTTCTAACTTTACATTACTTACAAGGTATATACATACATTTCTACTTCTCTCCTTCTTGATTGTCCAAAGTAGTTATTTCTGAACTGCTTCCATTGACTTCATTTCTCCTTCTCGCTGTGTCACCGTCCGGGTCTCCTAGTTTGTCCAAGTCATCCTTGCTCATATGATATACCAGTCCAGCACCGATAGAGTCGCCGAAAACATTGATAACAGTTCGGAATCGATCTAAGAGCCAATCGACTGGAACCACATAAGACACTGCAGATGCTGGTAGTCCAAGTGTATTTAGTACCATTACCATTGTCACCAGACCAGCTTGTGGTATTCCAGCTGCTCCTATTGCAGCAGCAGTCGCTGTGATACTACGACCAAAAAATTGAACAATTTTAAAACACATTCATAATAACATATGAATAACAAATTGCTTGATAAGGAGGAACGTACCTGATGCTAATAATGTTGCCTGCGCCAAGTTCTTTGCCATACATTTGTGCTATCCAAATAGCTGCTACAGCCTCGTACAACGCAGTTCCGTCCATATTTATCGTAGCGCCGATTGGCAGAACAAACCTAGAGATGCGTGGGTCGACTCCATTCTTCTCTTCTAGGCACTGAATGGTGACAGGAAGACTTGCAGAACTAATTTTAAATCGAATTTTATAATGAGAATGGTTCCAGATCCGTGATTTTTTCATCAAGGCAATATTCTTCTTTCCATACATATGTAATTATATTGTAGTTGAAAGCATACCTCGACGAAGTACCAAAAGCTGTGAACAAAGCTTGTGACATGTTTGCCAGAAATCGGAACGGCAGCTTCCTTGTGGTAAGT
>JAHZNF010001201.1:0-15054 GCA_027744215.1 Troglopedetes dispersus
TATGCCAGTTTGTGATTTTTTGTTCGTACAAATTAGTAAATTGCTCCATTGTGATCGTTAAGGATACGGTTAATACATATCAAGTATTTTTTATAGTTTTGAACATAAAAAAGCTTTAATATTCCTCACTTTTTTATTTGATTTATTGCAAGTTTCTGAGAACAAAATCATAAATAATAATAACGGAGCTCCAACTTCACCGTGTTTGCATGACATATTGTTCAAATTCATAAGGAAAATGAAAGAAAGGCACCTGGTTGGAACGGGAGAATAGGAACTATGCACTCACTGTTTCCTGTACATGCCTGCCACATGTCTCTGCTCCGCAAACAGTCCCCAAATACAAAATACTAAAGCATCCAGTCTTTTCGAAGTTGCTAATCTAGTCTCGACTCCTGACTATTATTATTTCTTGGAGGCATTGTATGTAATAATGACGAATCAATCAAATGACAGTGATTGATCATGATATAAGTAGTCATCCTCTTCTAGAGCCATGCATCGTCAGCATAGGTGTGACAGTTATGAAGGAAAGTGACTGAGACCATTAGTTAGTGGCTGTCAGTGCCAGATCACCAGACCTGGTTACGCGTGGTGTCAAGTGCTTCTTGGAAAAGGGGCAGCGTCGAGCTCTGTCGATAAAGAGTGACAAATGCGTCATAGGCAGACGTATAATGCGTCATATTTTGTGTGAATTTCTCACATCCTTTCAATACCTCCACCACCAGTATAGCACATTACGTATATAATTATGATTCAAGTATTAACCATATCCTTAACGATCATAATGGTGCACTTTATTCCTCACCCAGGTCATGTTCCCAATCAAATCAATAGGCAAGCATTTTTAAGGTTGTTCCAGAATCCATTAGCTTCAACAAGTGCATTGGATAGCTTAGTTTGTTTAGCTGACAACATGAATTATGTATGTCACCTACCTATCAGCCATAAACTACAAGTCAGGTACATCCTGGCAATATGAGCCAATCATAGAAGACACAAAGTAAGATATTGTTGAGTGACACAACTTAATTTAAAGACGTCACGCCTAATTCTAGATAGTTACATTATTGGATGCTTTCAATTCAATACATCTGGCTATTTCAAAAATACCGAAAATAGACGTAAGTGTACTTGGCTGTCAGTTAGAGTTGAATGTTGCCTACCCAGTCTAAATTTGGTTAGGGAACTGATGAATTTGCAAATACGTATAAAGTAATTTATTCCGGGACGTTAGGAGTTATATATGTATTATATTTGCAACTCAATGTTGTTATGTCCTTCTTATATTGTATCTTATACAGCTCTTGATGACGTAAACCGTGAAAGTAAAAATGTAATATACAAGACATTATTGGTCCTCAGAGAACTGTGAAAATAATAATATTTGTAGATAATCTCAACCTTGTCAGCAATAAAGATGTATGCCAGTTTGTGATTTTTTGTTCGTACAAATTAGTAAATTGTTCCATTGTTTTTCAATCCGGACCTAACCTGAGTACTCTTACTTCAGCATTCTTGATTGTAAACAAATGTAAGTTGCTACTAAAATGTGATGTATTTGTCCCTAATGAATTAACACGATTCTACATAAATTACAATTTAGGGATCAATTGAACCCTAAAATTTTCGTTTGCGCCTCGCCTTCAGATTTAGACTATTGAAAATTTAGAGCGTAGGAACCCTAATTTTTAAACTTGATATTAAACTATATACACAGATTTTTGCTTTAATCCAATGAACTCAGAACTAGAATCAAGTACTGGAATAGATTCTGAAGAAAGCGAAGGACTGAGTCGGGTTACTGAGGTGGGAAGCGAAAAGTCGACGGACATTTCTTTTCTATGACTGAAAGAAACATATGTATACAGAATGGCTAGTTTGGGACATTTTTCCTGCCTACGACGAAGGTTCAATTTTTCGAAACGCATGCTTTGTTTTGCAAGTTTTACCATTCTGTCTGAGTACAATTTTAGCGCAGAAGTTCTAGTGAACAACCGTGTTACAACCAGCTAAATACAAACCATGTAATTATACTTTCAATATTCAAATTCTACCATATCAGGAAATCGTTGTATAAATAAATGTAGATCTTCCGGATCCGAGCATTTCAATCGGTTCCTGTATTAAGATTATTTTAAATCATAGGGTGGCGGGGTTACATTCATTTTGGAGGTTTTATTCGCATACGCCATCAAGCTAAAAAGTCAAGTTTCATAATGCCATAACTTTCTCGTGCAAATGGAACCGGTGCCGGTGGTCCTGTGTGTCATACTGTACGCCGATATTATGTAGTTTACTTCTAAGTTTCTTCCTGCCCAAAAAGGGTGAATAAAATAAATTCCCAGATTTTTATGCACACACCGTGTGATAAATTGATTCCTTAAGTGGCAAGCAGAGATGAGAGCGAGAGCGGACGCAAGTAAACGCAACAACAAATAAACATACGCTTTGTTGTGAACAGATGAGGAAACTATTCTCATCGACTATATATCTCTTGATAAAATAACGCCTTTTAAACAAAATAAAAAGTTCTCGGAGAGAAAATAAAAATCCACGAGAGGGAAAAAGNTTGTTGTGAACAGATGAGGAAACTATTCTCATCGACTATATATCTCTTGATAAAATAACGCCTTTTAAACAAAATAAAAAGTTCTCGGAGAGAAAATAAAAATCCACGAGAGGGAAAAAGAAGGTTTTTTTGTATAAATTGCTCCTTGGAGTTTTCCCCTGACCCGTTGGATTTCCCTTCCATCTGCACAGAAAGGAAAATCTCATTAGGTTCTCCTTCCCTGTCTCTGTGCCATGCTTGTGTTCCATATTAACCGTATGCATTTCAACAGGGAAAAGTGCTAGATTCCAGCAGGCAAGCGATACTCACTCCCGCTCTCTTTCACTTTGTTAACAAACGTTATTTATATCAAAATGGAAATTACATCAGCAAGTTGTGCGAGGAGCCAACAACACTCAAATTTTGTTCTTGTGGTAGATCCATGCTGGAGCCACCTTAAAAGCATTTTTGTTCCCTTTCTTAAGAATTCAATGGAAAAAATGTTGTGATATGCAAAAATCTTTTCACCAGAACGAGGGCTCGGCTAACGAATCTGGGAGCCCAGCACAGTCAAAACAGAAAGCACTTACGTAAAAGGATTTTTTTTCAAACTCGCTTCCAAGACGCGTTTTATTTAGTTACTCATACAGAGAAAAAAGCTCTATTTCATTTCCAAATTACATTAAAATTCCTTCCTCATTAATATTCCCGTACCTTTGCCGTGATTTAGAGTTATGCATAATCTACGCTTCCTTTTTTCAATTCCGTAAGTGTTCACCAAAAAATCCTTTCTGGAACTTCCTCTACATGTCAAAGGAAGCCCGGTGTTTTCCTTACTTGTGAGCGTTTTCTTACGCATAGAAGAAGAATGCTCTCATATAGACTGCACGTACCTATGTGTGAGAATTATATAGTGCCACTATTGCGTGAGAAATACCAGTAAATTCTGAGTATTAAAGTTTGAAATTGCCTTGTTCCCGCCCTTCTTGTATGTGTTCTGACAGTTTCAGAAGTACAGTTTCCGTTATCTTATCTATGCAGCGAAATCTAACTATCGAATGTAGAGATACGGACATGGTATATGTATTATGAGTAATAAAGCGACTAGCTGATTTGGTCTTCCTTTCTCCGCCGTTCCTCTTCACTTTTCAGCAAATTTTCCGGAGGAGGCGGAAGCCCATAATGTATTATACACGTGCTTATGTGACAGAGATGATGAAAGATGGAAATAGAAAATGCATGAGTGTCCCACTGATCAAGATATATTCGCTTTTTTGTATTCGAACAAGGTAGTCGTGTGGTTTGCAAGATTCGAAGTTTGGCCAAGTGGAGACTCCTCCTCTGCACTTTCTCTGAGAGACAAAACTAAAACACTTTCTTTACTCTGTCTCTTTCCGTTCCTATCTGGGAGAAGAATGTTGGCTGCACACATCTCGTCCGTCTGAATTATAAAATATACAGGTTTTCAAAGCTGAGGAGTTCCTCGTTAGACATGACATTTATTTTCTGGCTGGTTCATGTTAAAGAATTCGTTTTGATTACGGGCGACAATAGTAAATTGTGATTCTCCCAAAATTGCGGTCGCAACCTGCCACGTTCTACGTGAGATGCTTATTATATGCTCCATGTTCCGTTGCTTGATTGTAAAAATGATTAAAATTTTGTGTTGTAGTTGGCGCGGAGCAGACTTGTATGTCTTTCTAATTTTTTTCCTTCCTCGTGGAAGGGACACAGAAACATTTAATTTTGGCGGACGTCTCTAGTTTTTTGTCCTCAAGAGGCAACCTAAAATAATTGCTTTCTCCTTAGGAATGTAAAAGTGGAAGTAGACAAATGTTGACCATTTTCTGCTCGAGTGCACATTTTCCTTTTGACCGCATGAACAAAAAAACAGTATACTGACGATAAATATAAGAAGTTGAGAAGTGGTCCAAGCAAACAGAGAGGCAACCATAATTTCACTGCTACTACAACTGAATTGACTTTAACTGTTGGCGGTTTCTTTCCCTTATTGACGTTTCGATTTGGACTATGTTTGCGGGCAGTTGGTAAATATGCACCAGCGTAATTTTTCTCATGAAGTCTGTTCTCGCCACAATAGAGATTAAAGGGCGGACAGAAAAGGTGGGGACAAATGGTGGTCAATCTAAACCCAAAGAAGAAGTGGCTGTCATCATGGAAAAGTGAACTTTCCCTTCTTAGGTTTTCATGCATTCCTAACGTAAGTAAAATCATATAATGTACATGTGGTGGAAGGAAGAGGGTGGCGCACCGTGGAAAGGGTATGTCGTGCCAGGTTTTACTTACCCACAATGTGGAACCCACTACTTTATATTTCAAGTGCAATAATGGAATACGTGATTAAATTTAATAAATGACACAATATGCCTTTTCCAATGCCACCATACGTTTCATTTTTATTATTTATCTTCATGGAGTATATCACTGCATTACCTCTCCAGCTTGGACCTAAAAATTTTATTAATACAAAACTGTAGGTATCGATAAGGGATTTTTTCTGGGCTAATGGAACATCACCGGAAGGAGGTACATCCTTTCATTTCATACATTCTTATTACTCCGCTTGTGTGGAGAACAGCTGGTGTGAAATGAAAATAAAGGTTGTCGGATGAAGAGACCCAATTTCAAGATAGATGGATACATTTTTAGTACAAATGTCCTTCGTCTTCTTTGTTGTCGTCGACGTAAATTCATTTCCATTGTATTTCTCCCTTCTCGAAGAAATTGCTACATAGTAATAAGGAGGAAAAAAGCACTCACATTCTTCCTGTGCATGCCGGAATCGTAGATGCTTTTCCATGCGGGTACTAATAAAAGCAATTTTTTACAATTCGGTGGCAAGTCATCATCCTCGTATCACTTCCTTCCATTTCTCTTTGATTTGATTGTAATTTTGGGAACCACTTTCGAATTACACGGACGAGCATAATTCAAAGGAGAAGAACCTTCTAGGAAGCCATTAAATTTCCTGGGAAAAGTTCCTCACACAAAATTGCCTCGTGCGTCTTAAGGTGGGCAAATAAAACGCGACGGTGCGCGGTGTTTGTGACGGACTGCAAAGTTAGTAGATGGGTTCACACGGCGAGGAGGGAGTTAAATATACAACATCTTGGAGAATCATAAGGGTTTTCCCTTTGATGTAAAAGAATTTTGATGGTGAGCTACTGCCTCATCATTATTACTTGGAAAGTAAGAGATTGAAATGGCTGTAACATGATACACCATTATACTTGCTGTTTTTCCTTTTTGGTTGCAAAAAGCGTGGATGTGAATAAAGACTGATACACGGAGACGCTGTTGTACTGCGCCAGACAATAGCAATAGAGATTCCCATTTTGCTTCGAGGACTGAATACTGACGCAAATGAATGCATTCTCGACAGCAGACTTAAAACTTGATCTCAGCCACCTCATTTAGTTTCGGTTGACTCTTTGTCATATATTTTCATTAACTTCCGAGCACGAACGTGCCCCTTTTCCTCCGGACACACAATTCTTTATTCGTCTTCCATGCCCGTCCCTTCTCAAATAGAAATTGACATATAAAGTAAGAAGGAGGTACTTATTTATTTCGTCAGCAGTTTCTCAAGATTGGCTTTCCTTGCTTTCTCGTTAAACTCTTTTTACACTGTCACTTTCTTCGTCTCGATTCCCTTGTATTTCATAACCCTCTTACGTTCACTAGTACGTTTGCGAGGCATATAGACCATCAGCTCTCAAACAGAAAAGTTTTCAGGAAAAAAGTTTAAGAGCGGCAAGGGTTTCGCATTCCCTTCCAGTTTTTTATCGCTCGCGATGGTGGCACACAAGAAGAAACATGGTGCTACAAGAGCACTAAATTTAGAGAAGACTGACGTTTGGCATGCTTTGTTTGCTGCTACATTTATTTGTGCTTCATCTGCTTCATTGTTTTTTCATTTCCTTCTCCTTTTTCTGTTTGACTTTGTTTACCCAGAAAGATAAATTTCCACTTTACATGAAAGGGTGTGCTCACAACAAGCATGTATCGTAAGTGTGTGAGAGAGGAGCTTCTTGGGTCAATCGTAAATTAACGTGTACGTGTAGAAAAACAAAGTATCGCATGAGAATGTCGGTTTCAATAGACGAATTATGTGCACCGGTCAACAACTAATACTCTCTGGATAGTCGTATAGATAGTGTGCAGCTTTTTGGAAGGGGCCAACTCTAAGCCCTCTTTTGATGGTAACAGTTAATTTTCTAAATGGGAATACACAGTATGAGCTTTAAAAACTATCGGACAAATAAAACTACAAGTTTTTCCTAAGTTATAGCTCGATGATTATGTGGGAAAAAGTTTGCCTTTTGTCTTTCTCATGGTGGTCCACAAGCGCTCGACGAAAGTAAAAACCAACAAATGGAACAGCACTTTCTAAAGATCCCTCCCTACTAATAAGAGTTATACTTACGTGGTAATCTGCCTGGAATTTTTGAAAAGTCTAAAACTCAAGTTCTCTACTCAACTTCTCTTGTGTAGTGTGCTGAGGCTGCTCTGCCTCTTGCCAAATAATAAGTTTGCACGAGAATTGCTAACGTCACAAAACTTTTGTCCCAATGATTCATTCACCTCTTTCTCCCTAAAAAAGTTAGTTGCTACTTTACTTTTCGCAAGAAAAAAAAGTTGTGTAAATGGGTAAGCAGCTGGACATGGCACGTGCTCCTTGGCTTGAAGTGTGATAGGACTCTTTCATATGAGTTCACCGAGTGGAAAAATGGTTGAAGTGGAGAAGCGTGTAAACTGCTCCATTGACCATTTATTCCTATTTTCATTGCAGTTTTGACATGGCATATTACTTCGCTTTTGATTTTGAATTTCGGCTAATGAGACATTCGAACAGATTTCTAGGAATGATTACGTACATATATTTGAGTCACCAGGGCCGAATTGAGAATCGATCGGGAGGAATGAGTAAATAAATGAGTAGATTCTTTCTCCTCATTATTCCAACTTTGTGACGTCAAAGAATGTTGACTACCAAATTGTGCTACAGTAATTACGCATAAAAGGCAATGGTAGTGGTTCATTGGATGATAGGGAAGGGTTTCTCTTTTGATTTTGTTTGTTGAATCAGCAAAAAAAAAGTCCAACAAAACACGATTTCGTACGATGCAACTTTCGTATTTCAAATTGTTGCCTACCTATTTGCCCCACTTTTACTCAATCAATATGAATGCACAAGCAACCAGCGGGTGGGTAACAAAAGACATAATAATTTTATCTAAAAAGGATTGTGCTGTTTCTTATTGCGTCGTGCTGGCGGTGTCAGCAGTATCACTAAATATAAATTTATTGCAGCAATTTAAAATTAGCAATGCAGACAGTATTTTTTTAATAAAATCAACCTACATTGCACTCCCTTCGTAATTTAATATTTAATATTCAGCTGGTTTTTGGAAGACAAATGATTATGGCGCTTGCAGTCGTTCTGTAATGCTGCAACTGAGCAAGTTTATTATTAACAGGACACATCGCAGCAGAAAGTTTGCTCCATGAGACATGGTTTTACGTGCTCACCCGTCGCTCCTCGTGAATCTACTTACCCAGTTTCCTAATCCTCTCCAAGTTTCCTTCTGCCATCAGCTTTCTTCTAAAAAAGCTCATTAGAACTTCAAAAGGCTCATTCTGTCATAATCCCTAGTATGTTTTTAGCTCATGTCATGTCATTTCATATTTTTACACAGAGATAATATTCTAAATGAGCAATAATGTAATAAAGAAGAGAAAAACTGTCTACATCGTCAAACATGATTCACAATCTCATTAACGTTACCGTATATTTTTATGAGAGGTTGGTTGAAGTTTGTTTTAACGCAACAACTGACTGCTGTTCCCATTTTGAATTGAAAGTGTATAGTTGGCTCTTAAAGAGTTCACTTCAGAATATATTGGGTGACTTCAGGGAGGCGTGATGTTTCATTATTATTTTGCTAAACTTCGTTATCAGAACATTAAATGATAACAAGCATCATTATACATTGTAACTGTAAACACTTTTGTACTTTTACCATCACTTTCAAGCGGTACAGATACAGCGTTTTAGAACCAACACGCCTTCGTTATTGCTCTGATTTTTGTCTTTGCTTGCTTTAGTATAACGATAGCCCCGTGAGCACTCTGGGTTTTCATGGCGTTCTCATAATGGCTCACTCTCTTCGGAATAATAATTTTTAGAAATAATTTTTGTAGAACCCCACACAAAAAGAGTTAAAAAGATCTCCATAAAAAGTTATAAAATCTGAAATTTTTATGCACAGTATTATAAAGGTGTAAACTCGTTGTATGAATCAGTGTTTTGCTGTGGGGAAATGTTCTGAAGCTGTAAAGAAAACAGAATATTGGCTATTTCACGAAATCACTTTTGCTTAAGTACCTACGCTTGTTATACCTCTGACATTTGCCGCTTTACAAAAGACAAAGGAGTGTATAGAATTTGGTAAGCACGGTTTTAAATGCTCTTAAAGTGACGGGAAACTTTTCCAGGGGGCTCTTCTAGCTGTCAGATATCGGTTAATGCTTATATGCATTTACGGACAAAGGCTTTTGATACCAATCTTTGTTGCTCAAAGGATACGGAATCGATTCGTGACGTATGGAGTTCAAGAATAGGAGAGAGCGTGTAGTTTTGCTGTTATCAGGAATATGCAATACGGTCCTTGAAAACACTGCGGTAGTTTTGTTGCATCCATGAGCATTCTGTACTAATTGGGTCTTTTGACCTTTCTGCGAAGTTGAGTTCAAAACCAGCGAGGAGCGGGGACTAAAAATGAGACGCAGCGCTAGTAGTAGGACCAGACTTAAAATGTGAGCGCACTTGTGAAGTCAGTATCGTTAAGTGTGCATCACATTGACCTTTTATGGTTGACAACACATTCTGTATATTAATTTTCTTAACTTCCTTAACCTTAAGGCAGACTTGACACCAATCCTGGGTTGTTGTTGAAAATAATTTTTTTACTGAGTAATTAGAAAACTATATAAGAGAATAATATTATTGATTGTTGCTGATGACGGGAGAACAGTCAGTTAATTTGATAGATTTGTAAACTTTTACTTTTTTATTTTAATTTCATAATAGATTCCAGTTAACTAACCAAAAACTACTACAATAACACCGTTATCGCGTGTGGCCTTAACCTGAACATGACTTACTCATATTACAAAGATGACCCAGAGCTTTTGATCAGGTGCGTCCTTTGGGTTAAAAATATGAGCCGCCGGTGCAGTATCTACTTTTTCCCTCTATAAATTCCTTTGGACCATGAATAATTTTCGTAATAGCTTCTTAAATACTTCCAAGAATGAAAGGTGAGTCGTACAGGGAAAACTCTTACTCTGAAAGGAATAGGTAAAAGCTGAAAGGAGTTCCCGTCTTGTGAATTAACAATAATAAGCTCCGCGTCGAGTCCGAAAAACTGGAAAGGTCCCCTTAAACATTCCTGTAGATCCAAGTTAAAGCAGTTTAAAATAATTTGATCCCAAAAGAGCAGTTGGGTTAATTTTTGTCCGTTTTCGCAAAAAATTGACAAAAGCATTAAGTTAATTTGAAAAGTTTGTCAAAGCATTTTTCCCTCTGTTGTTAGACTTCTTGCTTTATCGTACACAAACAGGGTCCTATGTACGTACACACTGTGAGGATACTACAGTACCGCAGGAATTATTGGCACCCTGACCATGTAAAATCCATTAAGGTGTGAGGAGTTTTGTGCATTCTGGAGAACTTTTAAGGGGCTATCGAACAAGCATGCGTTGATTGACCAACTCCTGGGGGCACATGGCTTCGGGGGACTAGAAGTTTTAAGTATAACAATTTCCCAAATTAGAAAGAAGTTTAACACAGGTAATGTCACTTTTTGATTTTCCTAAATTTTGAAGTCCCAATAGGTCCAAAGCCCCGAATAGTAAGCACATAAATAATATGTTCGTTCGATAACCCCTTAAAAGTTCTCTAGGGTGCCCAAAACTAGTGGCCTACACATGTAGAAATATTGAAACCAGCGAGACTTCAAAAATGGATTTTACATGGTGAGTAAGATGGTGCTAATAATTTCTTCGGTAACTGTATGTCGCAGAAATTTCCTTGGTAGAGGTGGGTTGGGTGCATTGCAAGTTGTCAGCCATTCTGTCTGTTTATACTGATTAAATATAAGAGTTTTGCAACCAACTTTCCCACAGCAAAATGTCCGGAAAACGAGCTCCTTAGTTTAGGTTACACATTCCACTTCCAAATCCGGAGCATTTATGGAAACGTAAAACGTTTCATTCTGAAATATTGAAGAGGGATATGTATAACCATCTAAAGTGTGCTCTAAAACGGGAAAAATGTTTTGATGCTTTTGGCTTTCCCTTCTGAAAATAAAAAAATGTTAGCTTGTGCCAAGAAAAAAGTGGATTTTAGGTTTGCTCACTTTCTTTTTCCTTTATTTTCCGTCTTGTGTTCCTGAGTTGGATTTATTGTTACGGTTTCGAAAAAAGGCTACTATGTGGTGTGTACGGTGCTGGTAAATTCTCGTGAGAATTGTGAATACGTCAGAAAAATAACGCGAGAATGGAAACGATGCGCTGCCTACTTGCGACTGGTTTATATTCCTTGGGAAAACAGAACAGAGCTCACTTATATTTGATGAGCATGAAATACGCATTAAACTGGGGAAAATCCGTACAAGCAGGGTGTAGGTTTACTTCGGAATACATTTTTATTCGGACAATGGGCAAACAAGGCTGTCATTGTCCAGATTTGTTCTGCTTCGGTTCAACTTCTTCTGTTTCCTTGTGTTGTGCAACATGAAATATGTAAGAAAGAGTATCCGAGCTTTATGCTTCGTCGTTTTCGGGAGAATAATGTTATATGAGCAGCTCCATTTCAGGAACTGGTAAAGATGCCTCCTGTGATTTCCCGCAGTATGGTTGACTTCGTCATTATAGTCGTATTTGTCTCTTTCATATTTGTTCCAGAAAAGGAAAGTGACTTGGGGAGAAAATGGAAATTCAAAAGAAATGGACAATAACAGGGGAACTGGTGCAGGAAGAGTTCATGAGCTTGATAGATTATAAATACATGAGAACGATCACATCAGGCTTCATTTTCCTCACCTTTAAACACATACTTCCAAGCTACGCTAAACAGTTATGTTTTCTCAAGTGACCTATAGCAGCTATCTGGAGCGGGAGATTTTGTCGTAATAATAAAGGCTTGTAATCGTGATGTAAGTGTAGTCTCACCAAAATAGCTTATCAAATCAGTGGAAACCCACGACCCAGACATTCTCTCGGATAATGGAAGTTTCCAATAAAAATGGAAAGGTTGATGGGCAAAGTCAGTTTGGGCATTTTTCACATTTTCGTGTCTGCGAAGCCATCAGTCTTCACCTTTCACATGATTTTATGAGAATTTGTCTGAAAGCTTCGAAATGTAGGAACTCAGTTCATTTTTTTGGAAAGGCTTCTTTCCTGAAGAATAAAAGAGAATATTATGCATATTATCTAGGGTGCATAAATTACAAGCAGTCTAGACCCTGGCCAAGGTTGAATGGAGATTAATGAAATAACAGTAAATAATTTCACTCCGGTATTCTTTAAATGACCGCTTCCTGCCACCTATGTTCACATACAAGTTGAAAGGTAATGTGCACCTTGGCTTGCTTGTAATTAAAAGAACCATTAAAGTTCGTATAAAACTTCCATTTAAGAAATGACTTTCTCTTCTTCTTCCAAACTTTTCTCCTTCGTTTACTATTTTAATGCATCACAGTCAATATTCCATATTCTTGGATAATTTGGATTACATATAAACTCGTGTTTAGAGTTAGACATTTGCATGTACTTTATGGACTATGGAATTTGCATAACTTTTTCATTTAATAAACATCTAAGTAGTTCTTGACGACGCGATGATGGGAGCGATAAGGAACAGCTGGGGGTTTTCATACATACACATACTTTCTTGTTTGATACTCTTCGGGGCATACTGTGTCACATGCATGTCACATTACTCACATTGCTTTGACTGTTTTTCATAAGCCATTAGTAAAGTTTTTTTATAAATTCTCAGCTCGTGCGCTTCGATGATGGTGCATAAAATGAAGTTAAAGATGGCAATTGTGGCAAAACAGCAAAAATGATTGACTCACCAGAGTCAATATAGTATAATATTCACATGCATCACATCAAAGATCTATTGTAAAAGCGAACAAGGCGAGAAGTAAATGCATCCTTCATGCTTTAACTTTACTCGTTCCATTTCAAAGGATAACCTCAGATCAGCATATTATTTCGAGTTGTTCCAAACGATGGCCATTTTTTATTAAAAAGATTTTGAGAAGAAGATCAACTTTCCCTCTTCTCTTGTGAAGAAGTGGGCCCATAAAAAGGAATTTATTTTACAGATGTACTTGCGTGAAAGTACTGCCTGGGAGAACCTTGATGTTTATGACACTAGACTCGAAGAAAATTGTTGCAACAGCAGGGCAACTGACATTGCGGCATAGTAGAGTAGCATTGCATTATGTTTCATATCAGTTGATGTTCACTTGTAAGTGCGTTCTCAATGCTTTGTTCGGGCATCAAATTAGGTCATCTCTGACTTCAGACCGACTTCAGACCGAACACAGATAAATGACCAACTGCTACTCCTATTATTTCTCGCATCATCAACACAACTTAGATATAACATAACAATGTAGTGCACATCGGAGAGTTCCTTTCCATTGTTCCCGTTTTACTGTATTTTCCTACATATCAAGTGTCGGCAATAAAGTAAAAGATGTAGCAACAATAATAGGAGCGGTTGGAAGCTACATACTGGCAGAAAGGAAGCAAGTGGAATCCCATTCCGTCTTTTTATGATGCTCGCGAGCAAAAAATAAGTTTCTCTTTTATTCTTCCTGCAGCCTTGCTTCACGCCAGACATGCCATGACAAGAGAACATTTGTTGCTGACTTTTATCCATTCCGTTTTTTGTTCCTCTCTCCATTTTATCATTCTTCTTTTCAAATGCTCGAGAGGAATCAACTGCAATTGTATTATTATGAAGACGATGATGATGGGACAACGTCGTCGATGGAGTGATTTCTATTTTCGCACAGTCCCAGCAACCGCACCGTATATATAATAGGATTATCGTCAGCAGTAGTAGGAAAAAACACAAATTAAGCATAAAGGTTCCTACGTGGGAATAAAACTAAACATCAAACAGCCACAGTTTTCATAATGGTAGGACATTAGTTTGCGATACGAGCTTCAGTTGTGGAGATATGTAGACGTGCGTCTCCGAACATGTTTGGCACAGCCATTCTCTCACTTAATTTTTATGCAGATCATGAAATGGTTAGAGAAGGAAAATTGCCTCAAGGATGAAATGAGCTTTGCAAACATACTCGTTTTATTATTGCACTCTGTGTCTGTGAAAATTCTTTTTTTTACTACCGACGATGGATAAGCTTTGTTTCTGGAGACTCATTTGGCACTTCAAGAAACTTGTACGACTGATTACACCCACTGTCACCATTGTGCCAATTGCGACTCTTACAAGTTCACACCTACTTTCACTTTCTCCAACGCTTGCCTATCATGTACAAGTAACAAGTCGATGTATGTGGGATGCTTCATTTTGTTTGTAGATTGTCCCCAGAGCATGTCCCACTTTGAAAGAACTGGAATGCTATTGCGATTCGTAAGTGCGTGGTGCGAAAATTGGGCGCACTTTGAGTTGGCATTAAGAGTAATGAAGGCGGCGGAGCAGTCGTTTGCACGTAGGTACATATATATGTAGCATTTTCTCCATTTCAAATGTATCTTTGAAATGAACTTGTGTGATAATGTCAAGCAGCGTTATTTACGAAAATAACAATCGACGAGGCTACATTAGCTAGAGTGCACTCATAAAAAGTGTGTGTTGGGCACTTTTGCTTCAGTGCAAATCATCCTGTTTTGTAGGCACTTCTTTCTAGCAATTTATGTGAAGATAAATAAATAAATACAAAAGGATATAAAAAGGGAAGTTTTCGGGATACAGTTCATTACTCGGGGACTCTTGAGTTCACTGAAGTTGGACACAAGTGTTATTGATATAGATATCCTTGCGTTATGCATTTTTCGGGGGTTTGTATTAAGCCAGTTTGGAGTGGCGTATATATTATCTTGGATCACGTGAAAACAGAGAAGGAAGCTCGCCTTGCCACGGATGAAAGAGAGGAAAAAGATCGTTTCCTTCATGGAAATTACAATGAGTGTGCTTTTTATGAGAGAAACTCCTCAAAGCACTCTATCACTTGCTCTGACTCACATGTGCAAGGACACCGCAAACTGGATGAAATGAAACAATTGATTCATCATTGCCAGATCATACCAAGGAATTAGCAATAAGCTTCATATACCCCAAAAACTTTTACGACTTTCATTTTTATGACGAACATCTAATTAGAGCAAAGCCCTAACAGTGCAATAATGGATGGAAGAACTTTCATCCA
>JAHZNF010001202.1:0-13086 GCA_027744215.1 Troglopedetes dispersus
GGAAAGTTCATGAAGTTCTTTTTTATTCCTGTGTGCCGGACGTCTTTGTCATTCACTCGAGTAAGCAACTAAACAACCAAGCAGAAACGCAAAGGCAGTCTCTGTGAAGAGAAAAAAAAAACATTTACGTAGTACAGTGCATACACACACGCGCGTTCTTATCGCTAAACTAAACCCATTTATTTATTCTTTTCCAAGTGAGGATTCATGTTCCTTCATGAGATTTTCAAGTTGTTTTTACTTAACAGAGCCAGGACAGGTGGTGGTGGTAGTGGTTTTATACTGAAAGTGGTATATGGAATATGTTACGTTGACTTGCCACACACACAAATGTTCATAAAAATCATAATAAATGCCTTGTTCGTAAATAATGCTTGCTTTTTTATCAGGTAAGCTCAATGTCAATGGTCGTATCATCTTCTCCACTCGCTCAATGTTTTCTCTCTCTTTCCTTCTAGGCTTAATCCAAAAATTGTAAGTAAAGTAGCAACCGGAATAGTTTTGTGGTGGGCCTTAATAACAAATAAAAAACCATAATCCTTCACACAATACGCCAAACTGAAAATGGAGCTCGATGCTCCTACTATACAGTCGAGAGTTGAATATAGTAGTGGCGCACATAATTCTATTCACGCAATACTCTTGAAGGGAACGTGACACGATAATTCTTATTCGCTGTTTTTGTCGTGATGATGATAAACGGCTTTCTCTACAGCGCTCCTCTCTACGCACATTTATTACGAGCTTTTGCGAAACGAAATGTGACTGAATATACGTTTTAATATTAATGATACATTCGAGAGCAATTTCTCTGCGTTTCGTTCTTCCTTCAAATAGACGGAGGAAGCAGGTAATGACTTTTGCTCAGTAGTAGACCGGTCAGGTTATTTTTTTCATTTCTCATGCCACAAAATGCCACTACACAACTTGTTCGGTCCGAGTGCGTGCGTGCGGTGGTCCGCTTTTATATAAAGTGCATTAGCCAGCCTTGTGTGGGGTGAAGTGGAACGGGTCATTATTATTAGAAAAAAAATAATAGAGGCGGCCTCCTTGAAGTTGCATGGGTTTAAATTCGAAGACATTGTTATGTGCCTACGTGATATGATCTTGCGCATTTACGCACTATTCAGATTATTGCAATTTTGAGGGAATATGTGTCCAGCCAGAAAGCAGCCGCTGGGCTGTCATGCATTATGCTAGTATATACATACATTCTTACAGCAGAATTTCAGTATTACATATTATCGGGAGATTGGATTAATCTACAATCTCATCATGAGATAGATAAGCAATTCTGACAATTAAAATACATCATTTCCCAAGGAAGTTTGTTTTCTAACAAAATATTTCATCAATTCGTTTTTCTGTTGGAACATTTTCTATGATTGAAGAAAAAGTAATTGTTATTTGGCCAGGATTCTAGCCTGCATAGTATACCGGATGGCTCAAGGTCTTCACTCATTATACTGCAGGGTTATTTTAGTTCACGAGCGGAAATACAGCAAACTTGTAACGCAAAACCAGAGAAAACTTTTCCTTCCTTGTGACTTCTTTCTATTCCATGAAATATTGCTCAACCTAGGATCTCAGCTATAAGGCACACACAAGTGGAAACGTAATAATATCCACCTACATAGCTCTATATTTCTTTCCTCTCAAGGGTGTAATATAGCATAGCTAATGGGATCTCCGTAGTAGAACATCATATAATGATAATAAATGTACGAAAACGAAGTGGAAAGATAAAAGCAAAGTATAAAAAGCATCGTCCTATAACCGACCGGCCGTCGTCGTGCAATTGCACTTTCGTTTTCGCTCTTGTTCTTCTGTACTCATTTTTTTTCTTCCTCCCCCTCTCTTTCGCTCTATCTTCTCCTCGGCTCTACACTGCTTCATGAAAACAGTATACAAGCGAGCAACCGCTTTTAGTAGTGCTGGTAGCATACTAAAAGTACCTACTTTGCTCTCAGAGAAGAGCAATATTATTTTTTACTTAGAGCATTTCCCCCGCACACCGTGCGACTATATGATACAGTGCAGTGGGCACTCTGCATACAAAAAAAACGACAAAGCAGCAGGAGCGCAGTAGCAACAGCTACGTCTTCGACTTTTTCTGCTACAACTTTTTCTTCCTTCCACTAATATTCCGGGCTACCATTATTTTTACTTTTCTTGTGAAAAAAAAGATACTTGTTGAATTTCATGCTTCTTAACTACTAACGACTCCACTCATATCACAGTCATCAGTTTATGGCATCGTGCAAGACGAACACTTTTCTCTTATTATTTTCTACATGAGCAGCAGAAAAAAAAATTATATGAGGAGTGAGGGAACCTTGAGCTTGAGACACATTTCGCAGATAAGCATCTCTGAAAAAATATATATAAAAAAATGTTGTGGAGATGGTCTTCCCGATGTTCAAAATTATGTACATATGTGTAATCACAGCGTCATGCAAAAAAACATGAACATGGTTTTTTATGTGGTATATTTTGCTGTTTTTTTATCCTATTTTCACCACATACCTGTCATTCTTATATGAGCAATATTTGATACATGTAATTCGTGCATAGCGTATAGTGTGTCCATGTTTTTTTGTCGGATGCTAAAATGAAAATGTATGTGAAGGAATGTTCACGAATGAGAAGAACGCTTTTGTGTCTCTATTATTTGCATCTGAATAATTTCTATGGGCTTTGTAAAAGTGAAGAAGACGTAATAATATCAAAATGAGGAGTGTAGACAGACTTACGTATGGAATACAACACAATGAACATAATGCTCAACGACATGAATTCGTTGATCTCTTTTCTCAACTTTAAAGGAACTTGATGATAAAAGATTTATCATCAACATCATCATAGTACGGAAGAGAGAAGCAGCGTGCGGAATAATATGTCTGAGAGATGCGAAAAGCCTGTTGGACTTTTGCATAACTATTTCAGGATGCATTGTGCTCTGCCGTGATTTATTTTGTGTCTTCATCAAATTCTTACAAATTCGTGTTGTTGAATGCTGCACAAAGTAAATTCACAGTTTTTATTGGTATGCATGAATTTGAGTTATGCAAATGGCCGGTGGTCATTGTCGAAGGTGGTGGACGTATGCTGGTGCAGTTGTTGAATAATGGGCCATGCCGAAACCTTTTACTTTTAACTCATCAAATCTGTATTGTTTCATGATGATAGCTCCTTGCTTAAACACAAAATGGGTATGTAACAGTTTGCGCGGTTTTCCAAATGAGCACACATCCTGCATAATATATGTTCTGTTTGCTATAAGCCGGTACTTGCGTAATCCGTAAAGTGGTACGGGTTATGGAAGATTTTGTGGAAACGCATGAGCGAATATTAGCACTTATATTGGCATGAGTTTTGTGTTAGCTGCACGAAGGTTGCAATAATACGTTTTGAAGTTATGTTAATGGAAGGTTGAATTTTGTAAATAAAATATCTTCTGGATGACTAATCAATGCTTTCTTTTATCATTAAGGGTTGAGGAGGAGACCCCAATCAAGGAGGTAACTAAAGAAGTTCCCCTCAAAGAAACTAAGAAGAGAACGGGTCCGCAGCCGAAGAGATGAACGGAAGTTCAAATGGAAATAATGGCCACTGTGCTGTAGAATCCACGGAGACTACCGAAGAAGAAGCCATCTTCTGGATGACTAATCAATGCTTTCTTTTATCATTAAGGGTTGAGGAGGAGACCCCAATCAAGGAGGTAACTAAAGAAGTTCCCCTCAAAGAAACTATTGAAAAGGCAGCTGAGACTCCCGCAGAAGAGAAGGAGGCCACCAAGGAAGAGAACGGGTCCGCAGCCGAAGAGATGAACGGAAGTTCAAATGGAAATAATGGCCACTGTGCTGTAGAATCCACGGAGACTACCGAAGAAGAAGCCAATGAAAACGTCACGGGTAAATAAATGCCTACACTTAAAAAGCACCGTTGGCCGTAGAACCATAAAATCTGTTCTACATGGCAAATTTTGTGTAAACGAATGGATATTCTGATTACCATACTTTCCCCTCTTGTTGACACAGAGGAAGTTCGCAAGAGGAAATCCGAAGGAGTGGAGGCAGCTGACGCCACAGACGGTGTGAGTGCGGAGAAGAAAGCTAAGCTCGAGGAAAATTCCGAAGCAAAGGCAGAAGATGGGATTGAAGCGCCAGCCAACGGCGAGGCTGAGGTCACTGCATAAATTCAATCTAATTAGGCTTACTTTACTACTTCACAAGAAAGGCATGTGTTTTTTTTTTGCATTTTAAAAACAATTAAAAAAGAGAGAAAGTAAGATGATAAAAAATTACATCGTCAAGATTTTTTTTCAAGTTACCTCACACAATTTTAAATCGTCTGATTGATTTCCCTTACTGAGTAACTTCTCCGTTACGTGTTATTATAACTCCTATACTCCTCTATTACACTACTCCTTTAAGCCGTGTACGTCACTCTCAACGTGACGAATGTGTTTTTTAAAAAAGAGAATAAACAGGTTAAGTAAATAATTGTAAAGGCAACAAGCAAACTACAACAACATCAATATCATCATGTAAAACACTAAAGAATTTTTTTTTGGTTTTTTTGAACGAGATAAATTTGAGGTCTGATTTTTTTCTAAGGTTTTTTTGTACTTTATGTGAATTGAAACTACAGAAGCAAAAAACGAATTCGGTGAAAAAATGTAATTTACAAAAATATTATGATTATCATTATCTTTTGTACTCATTAAAGCCAGTTTACACATAGTACCGAAAAAAAATTATCCTATGCCGTCGTCATACAATAACTTAGACGAGGTAAACATGACCACAGATGATGTATGCAAAAAGTTATTCAAAGACTTTCCATCGTACTGCTGCTATGACATTTGTGCAATTGTTTACCGAGTTGTCAAAGTTTTTTGGCTTTGAAAATTGGCTCCAAGCGAAAACGTATACATCCTTTTTTGTTTTACTTTATCCGTCAATGCCCGCCCGCGTGTGTGCCTGCATGCATGTTTTACTGATTGTCTTCATAGGAAGAAAATGAATGTCACTAAAAACTGCTAACCCACCTTATCAGCGTAGAAACTGTTGCCGTTCTCTTCTTCCGTTTTGCTTCTCTTTCATTTTCTGTGTACAAAATAGCAAATTTGTAAAGCTAGACATGTGTTGCTCTGTGAGTGTGTGTTTTTGTACCTCTGTTTTCCAGAGGGGCTTGGTTTGTTCACTGTAAATTGTGTTTCTTGTGAGCTGCAAACGATGTAGTTCCAAACAATAGAACATTATAATATTACCCAACGATTGATAGGAAATTAAAAAAAAATTGGGAAATACACCGAGAAAAATTTAATTTAAACATAAGGTTTCATTTATCAGGGTAGACATAAGAGTACATAACCAATGCGTGGTAGTAGTAACGAATTGTATAAAGCACCAGAGTAGATAAATAATTTCATGATTTTAAGCGAAAGGATTTGATACCATTTTACAATTTTACACCCTGCAAAAAAATCAGCAAGATGTGAATCTACATAGTTCAAAGTCTACAACCTTGACAGAATAGAAAAACAAAAAAAAGTAAATGTAGATACAAGAAGCAAAATAGTACTTGTTATGATGATAAACAAATGGTAATGATATTACAATGACTTTTATCTCTATTTATAAAATAAGGAATTCACATGAAAGTGTTTTGTTTAGATGCAGTATCATAGTTGTTGAAATTGTACAATGTAGTAGTATTATTAGTTTTTAATATAGAGTCGATATTACATATTTACATACTTTGACGAGAGCACAAATTCTGATGGATAGGTTATCGGTTACATCACAGCACGTTGTATCTGAACACACACCTTTTCAAAAGAAAAAAAACAAAGAATCTTCCATGTCTTGCCATCATCATTCTTACAAAAAAAATCATGTCTTACGTTCAACTGATTAGTGTTAACTCCTTTCAAATTGAATATCAGTGTTCTTCAAGTGAATAAAAAGTCACAAAGAATTTACTAGTATTAATATGATTATAATATTTACATGACCCTAAAGTGAAATGAGAATCAAGAGAAAATGCACTTTTGCAAGAATAGAATTCATATTCCCAAAGAATTACAGAAGAGGAAAAAGTTTCAGAAAGTTCAAGAAAGAAACTCATGCGACTACACTGTAGTTTTGCGAAACGCATGCTAAAAATCATACAAACATATTTAAAAACCTTTTCACACATTACAAAATGTTTTTCATGAATATCGTAGATGTATTGAGTAAAAAAAACAAAGAATGTCAAAAGATGAGCTTTGAAAATCAAAAACACATTATCAAGATGTACACATGTTATTGAAGTGGAGAGCAAAAAAAATATTGAAACAATTTTTTCAAGAGTATCTAAGAGAATGTTGAGTGGAGCAAAGCAAAACAAAACTCTAGGGGAATACCTAAAGTACCGCAACCAAGATTCATTCTATAAAGATTTACACAATTTTGCAACGACAGCAAGAAACCAGAATGGTCTCATAATTGCATATTTTCTAAGCATACTAATAATTATGTATACCAGCATCCAAATTTAAATGCTACAACACAACTAGAATGTTCCACACTTAATGTACCTTTCACACTTTCACTAACAGTGCACCAAAAATCATAGCAGCTTCTGCAATGGAGCGATTGAAGCATGATTAACAAATCCTCAATAATGTTCTTGATTCCGCTGGACTAATCTCCATCAAATTCATAGATCACAATAAAGCTACCGTCAACTGCAACACTATTGTATGCCGTATGCAAAGTAACATAACTTGTATCGTGCAAAATGTCAGAAATCACAAGCTTTCTTCTTGAGTATAAAATCTCAGATGTATTACCTTAAAACATGAAGAGTTTGAGTGTGTATATAAAAGTTTTGAAATCATGAAATCCAAACAAATACAAAAAAATAATCGAATTTGTCAATGCAAAAGTATCTGAAAAAAGGCAAACCGAAAAGTTTGCTACGACAGGATGTTTTCAGTGACACCGTCTTCGTACTCTCAGCCAACTCCAGAATTACAACAAAATAAAATACATTAAGTAACAATATATGTTCAAATAAAACTTAAAAAATCTTACTCGAGTCTCTCGTCCTAAAAACAAGTAATGCATTTGTACTGAAAAAAAAGCAGGGATCTGAAGCAAAACAAAATTCTCGCCACAAAGAAGCTGACAAAAAGGATACAAATAGTTAATAAATTATTGTAAGATAAAAACTGCAACAAATTCTAGTTCGAGTTTCCGAGTCTTCGTCTCAGCCAATCAACGAGTTTTAAATGAATTTATTCAACAATACTGTACCGTTATTGACTAATTGTTACTCTTTTGAAGCAACCTTTTGGTAGATTTTTCAATATCGTCGGTGATTGCGTTTGCAAAGATATTCTCCAGTTGATTGTTCCATGATGAAGCGAAGCATATTGTGTCTCTGCGTCTGATGAAATAATCAAACTAATTACAGTAAAAGTTCAATTTAATCAAGAAATAATCAGAGCAAGCAAACTGATAGTCTAATGAAGTAAAAAGCGTATTACTTAATAATAATCGACTCGATTCTGTAAATGATTTTAGAATATTTCCTATACTTTATATAAAAAATTTTAAACAAGTAATATGGATACTGAAAAATACCATAATCACCTTTTTACAATTTTATTCATTGTAATATAAAAAATAAGAAGTGTATTAATTAAGAAGTAGTTTTTGCAAGTAGCAACATTTTAGAATGCATGGTACACGGTACGCATCCACGTAAGATTATCGTATCCCTAGTTATATGCAGTGCCCACTGGATAAATTTGAGGTGAAATGAATGAATTTTGTATACACTTCGTATGTTTTCGGGTTTTTGCACACTATTTCGCATATAATGTCGTGTTTGTGACTTTAACCTTACTTCGCGAAATTTGATATGTGTTTTTTTGGTACAACAAATTGTTGCTGACCAACTTTCAGCTTGAGAATTTTTTTACACATTGCTTTATGATTTTCTGGGTTGTTGCATTCTGGTAGAAAGCTTGCCCTTGGTTGAACAAATTGTAATGCTACTCTTAGTTTTTTTTCAGAGTTATAATATGTGAATTGATTGTGAATGAGAGACTGTGAAGAATTGGTTTAAAAGTGCGTAAAGTGAACGAACTAACTAATGCTTAAGTCTCCTGAACTAATTTTAAAATTATTGACGAGATAACGATATATGCTGAGGGAAAAGCAGAACAATAGGAAGTTCTTTTTCTCCGTAAAAAGAAGAATAATGCACCACAGTTTGTATTCCAGTAAAAACAGTCCGGTTCGACAAAATCTGTTAAAAAATATTCTTTTTTTCAGATGTAGTTACAGAGATCAGCAAGCCAATGGTACCGAATTCACGCGTGAAGATGGTTCAGTTGTTTGTGTGATAAACAAAGAGAGTTAAAAGTGAATCCATATATGAAGTCATATCGAATTTACAATTTTATGAAGATAATAATATTATGTGTTTATTGATCGGCATTGGCTTGCACAATTCTCCATGAGAGCTAAAAGTCCCGAACCAGATTGTTTACTAAAACATATTAAAGAACGCTAGGAATTAGACTATTGTACTGAATTTTTTGGATTGTGAAAAAGAAACTAAAAATGTAAAGTGAGTGTTGATATGGAGAAACATTTGAGTTACTAATGTTAACATTCCCGGCACACAAATCTGATAACTTTTTGCGCAGTATTACACTGTAATGCGAATACATGATTTTTATTTCATATAATATGTACTAGGCGACCATTGTTTTGTTATTATTATTGTTTTATTTATGATTGTAAACCTGCCTTTGAAACACAAGCTAAAGTGAAAGGTCGCTACAAAAACTGAAAGTCTGTTTTAAATTAAGTTTACGTTATTTTACAACGAAATCTCTGGTTACAAATTGGAACATTGTGAATATAATTTTTTTTAATTACCTCAAATGGAAAATGTGTCGTGCAATAAATCTAATATGTGTATGCGAGAAGGTTCTTGCATGAATGTGGTTAAAACACTACAATACACAATAACGAATTTAAAAAAAACAAATATTCATCAACACAAACTTCCTTTTGATACCAAGTATTACCAAGTAATTTATGTAGATAATTGAATGAGATACAAATAAAATTTTACATGTATAATTAAATAAGTAAGAAAATGGGTGGTGGTGGTGGAGATGGAAATGGAAGCCACGAGTAGACACGGCACATGCATCAATAATAATGATTTTACATTTTACTCAAGAAGCAGATTGATCAAAACTATGTAAGTGTGCAATTGAAAGTATGATGATGCGAGGAAGTGACTTTAGATCATATTGAGTTGCGTACGCAGTAAAATCCAAGAATTACGATAACACATTTAGAATTTAAGATACGAATTTAACTTAGGATAAAATAAACGTTATATTATTGTACTGCGAATAGATACACCGAATCGGTGACTTAAAGATAAAACCATGTATGTATATTATGAAATTAAAGTATATAGCATTTGAATATTAAATGATGCGGAATTCAAACACGTGGAAAGTTTTAGTCGAAAAGGAATTGGTAATTCAAAAATTTATTATTAATTTATTAAGCGTGCGGAGCTGCGGCAGCTTTTAGTGTTTCTATTTTATTTTGCTGGAAATCGCTATGACCCATCAATTGGTGGGAGAGGGGAAGAA
This sequence comes from Troglopedetes dispersus, assembly GCA_027744215.1. NCBI lineage: Eukaryota > Metazoa > Arthropoda > Collembola > Entomobryomorpha > Paronellidae > Troglopedetes > Troglopedetes dispersus. The sequence goes on from JAHZNF010001202.1 coordinate 9,686, forward strand.
ATGGGGACTGTAAGCTGCAATGAACCGAGCACATATACAGCTTATTATTAATAATTGGTGAGACACGATTGGAGTAAATTGATGGATTTAGAAGCAAAAGTTGTAATAAAAATGGTCTTTTGTGCGAGGATGAATTCACGTAAGTAGTATTGACTGATTGTGAGTTAGGCTGGTTTCCTTGTTTTCACGCGAGTACAAGCGGACACTTTCCGTTATAAAATATTCATGATTGTTGGAAGTGTGAAGGTTTGGACATGGTTTGGTAACAACTGTACCGACCGTGGAAAGTATTAGAATGCTAATGGGGTTATTGACAAGATGTGTGAGTATGCAACAAGTAAAAAAATATGTTTGTTTTGGAAACGGTTCGATAATGTACACACATGAGTGGCAGTTTGATAACGAGTACAGCTTTTTTGAATATTTAAAAGTGATTTGTTTTTTTTTGCAGAATTGATGTCGACATTGATTTTAAGTTTTGTATTTAGCAACAGGAATGACAGAATAGGTGGAGGGTATCTGTACACAATTTTTGTTTATAAAATTGGCAATGTCAACGTAGAGGGAAGCTGAAAGTTGTATTTAATAAACTAGAAAAAGGTAACAAAAATGTTCTCTCCGAAGAAAATCACATAGCTACATATATTACATTATTCTCAGAAATTACTTATCGTCTATAGAATGAAAGATATGCACTCTACAAGGAATAGAATAATAATAATAGCATAGCATTAATTCCTGATAAAACATGAAACTGTTTTATGTAAAAACGTGGTATTGACCAAGTCTGCTGTATTTTCAATAAAAATATCAGTGTTACGTTTAAAAGAACTTTCCAATGTTTGCACTTACTTTTCCACATTTGCATTTCTGCAATACAATATCCTGAAACTAAAAAGGCTGGAAGAGAGTCATTTGAAGCCATTCTGTTTCATGTCCTCCTTGAATATATATATATACCCTTTTGCTGGGCGGGCACCTGCAAGAGGGTATTTTTCAGTCACGTTTATAAACTTTATTGCCATACCCCAATTCACGAATAAGTCAAACATGTCCTCAACACAGAATCAACCTATTTTAAGACAACAAAGAGGCTGACGTGTCAGATAAATAGTTGGTGAAATAGAATAGGAATAAATGCAAGTTTCCCAATTGTGATAGCACGCACCCGCCCAACGCTCACGCATTACAAGTTCCCATTTGTTATGTACTCGATATCATGTCAAGGAAGTTGAAGACATCCGTCACAGGAAATTGCAGGACCGACCGGGATTTCTGCAAGAATCGGTTCAAGTTCTCACAAAGCAAATGAATTGATTAGATTCATTGATTGTCTTGTCATAATGCACAATCCATGAAGACTTTTTTTAGAGTACAGATTTCCATGGTGAACACGGGAATCAGGATTTTCCACAGGTTACCTGCAAAAAGTGAGTCATACTCCGCCGGGTCATGCACCTTTCTTTGAATGTTGCTGCAGTGAATGCCGGGTGGGACCAGTGTAAAATGACTTGTGGAAAACCAGCAAAATCGAAAATATTTATGTCATGCTAATTCTTTGTTCCCGACTTTCGAGGAGAAATCATTATGCAATAAAAATATGAGTAATTGTGTCTTTGTCAATATACTCGGAGTTGGCACCACACAACTATGATTTTGCACTCAATCGAGCATTAAAATTTTTTATTTGACAAATTTCCAGGCTGAAAAGCCCCACGAACACCAACTGCATCCTAACTTTTCATTGTGAATAATTACTTCCGTTCTAGAATTATCTTTGCATTAATTCGTTCCCAGTTTGGCCGCATAAGTCACGAATCAGTTTAACAAGAGCCTTGCTTTATGCGTAAAATACGCGCTATTTAAACCACTTGTTTGTACTGCATTCATTTCAGTTTTCTGACAAGTTCTGACGTTTCAATTCATACTGATCCCATACTTGACGATAATCAAATCAAATCATGAGTAGAGGAGTCTTCTATTTTCGACACTAATTTGGATTTTCTGGTAAGCCACTTACTGACAATGTTGCTAACATAATTTTTTTATACAACTATTTTTAAATCACTTCAAATTTCAAATTTGGACTACTAACAGCAGTACCAACCTGAAGTTAAAGTAACAGATTCAAAATATTATTTTTGACAAAACGGCAGTCAATTTTTAACACCATAAGATCGACATTTAAAAGTTTCTCTCGACAGAATTACCTACGTTTTTTTTAGTTTTGTTTTATGGCACCCTATTTTTTTATTTCTGGAATTAAGTTTCTATATTCACGGTGCAATTTACTTGCTTTGCCAGGATAAAGTATAATAGATCATTGTTTAACGCGTAACGTTCTAAAAAACATTAATTAGGAATAATTATGTACAATTTTTTTTATTTGAAAAAATTGTCACATGGAATTATGGCAGCGTTACAAGCATCTTCATTCGTTCTTTGGTCAGACAGTGCCTATTTCCCTTATTAGGAAATACTATTTTCTTGGTTGTTTTATCTTTTGCATGCATTGTAAATCGTTAACGGCTAATTATTGTAAAGTATTGAAGAGGCGAGCACAAAGTCTGCTAATCCCATTTTAGTTGGCTTTGAAGAATATAGCGAAACAAAATTATGAATAATTAATTCGATTGTCAATAGGACATATTACATCAATTCGCACATGCAAATAGAAAATCATTTCGAACACGCGCCTCATTAATAAATTTAGACAAATTTTGTTACTTCTCAGTAAATTTTCTGGTGGCAGATTTCCTTGATGCTCAAGCAGCACGAAATAAAGTTGTTTTTTGTTTTCACATGCATAAAAAATTCACCATGTCACCGCCTTGGTAGCGAAAGTCGTATAAAATTAGCCAGCTATCACAAATTAATTAGTACTTGCTACTATTAATAAAATAAATCGCAGTTCATCCGCCCGCGAAGACAAACAATCTTTTGTATAACGTGTCAATGAACTTAGATTGACCACCTCTGTTGGAAAATTGAAAGCACAAATCAAGTTACGCTGGTCCAGAACAGTGTTGGTCTCTATAGTCGAGGCAGGTCAATTATGAATAAATAAATACAAAGATTTTTATTTGAGGCTGGCTTGATGCATGGAGAATGATCATGAAAAATGCATTCCGAACAAAGTAAATGATGTTAACTTCATCAAATGCTACTTAAGTATTGAGAAAACTACCACTAGCTAAGTTAGAGTAACCACATATAGCACTAACTGAAAACAAAAGGTAGCTTTAAGTGTTGTGAATATTTACAAGGTTTGCCTTTCATAGGTATTAAATTTTGCTTAAACCATTGATGGATATACCCCTTCGTTATTTGTGCATAAACAGGGGTTGACGATTAGCATGTGTGAATAAAGTTCACGGTGCCCCAGTAAATTCAAACGAAAA
>JAHZNF010001203.1:0-11057 GCA_027744215.1 Troglopedetes dispersus
ATGTTACAGTTTTTGCGTAAAGTTTTGTTTGATGCTGTCTATGGCAAGTGTAACTTGGTTTATTATTGTTGGAGTGAGGTACTTCTCTGGACGATGTCTACAGTTGTGAGGACATTGAAAAGGAACCAGCGGTCAAATTCCCAAGCCCTAAAGTCATCATACTCATATCTGCATGAAAGGACAGAATGAAAAGAGTCGTTATGACTCCCGTGTTGCTATCTGGTTATGGAAACCCTTTCCAAAATCCCAGTGTTTTGTGGTGTTTTCCAGAAGTGTGACATGAGTAGAAGGAAATCACAATTGCGGTGCATATGAAAAAAGCTTAGTGTTCGGATTCCGACGGATGTGGTTTTGAAAACTGCTGTAATGGATTGTGACGAGACGATGGGTTGTCTACTTCAAATGACCAGAACTCACGGTCATTTTCACAATTCGACCTATGGGAACCAGGGCGTAATTTATAAAATGGGGAATTGTCATGCCCACGCGTGTGTGAGTAGCCCACTTATCACTCGCTGTCATTGTGCTTAGTTTTTATGAAAACAAATCCAGAGTGTTGAAAAAGTTGTGGAAAATCATTTGAATTTTGCTATTATGGTTTATTGAATTTGATTATTTTTCCCTGGTGTTTGGACTCCTGTCACTTGTGCTAACGTCACTTCATTGTAATACATTAAATCGGTGAAGCATGATGGAAAAACTTGAGTGAGACAGTAATGATGAAGCACGATGCAACTATTGCTGCTGTTATTAGCGAGCAGTGCACTTACTTTTAGCACTGGGCATCCATTTTTTTACTACCATCCGTCATCATCGCCATCAACAGTTAATGTTATGAAAGTCTAGTTGTGCAATGAGAGAGTTGAGGACAGTGCTCAGGTCAAAAAACTATACCAAATAACAATCAATATGCCAGTCAAGTAAAAGTCTAAAAATTAGGGCGTTGCTTGGAGAAGCCTTAGTTTATTAATGCAATCACAGTGACACAGCAACTAATGGGAAAGTTAGTCGTCCAAATATTTAGGTGCAATTTTAAATGCACTCAATAATACGTACAAACATATACAATGTGTGACTTTGTCTCCTCACTAACTCCACATTATATTATTCATGTCACATTTTCCTCGTCGACACAATCACACAAAAGAGCAAAAGAAGATGACAGATAAGACATATAAACACTCTGGAAATACAAAAGAGGTTTAAGTGCATTTTACTTTTCTTTCAGTTAATCTCCCAATCACCTCTTCGGATCCTTGAAGAAGAAGGAGTGCATGATGTGTGGAGAAGACCAAAGGAAAGACCTTTTTCCAGCATGTGTCCAAATCAATGTGTTTCTCATTTCGTTAGCTGGAACTTTCTTTCACTAACTTTTTAGTGATGTGGAGCTAAGTGGATGGTCGTTTCCTGTACCCATGTCGACTACCTCTTCCTGAACACAGCCAAGAAAAAGAATGGTTTAATGGTGGCCGAAACTAGGAGAAGGAGGAAAGTAATACAAAATACAAAAAAGTTCGGGACTCTCTTGCTCTCAAGTCAGGCGAGAAGAGAGCCGGACATGAGACACAATGAAGACACCATTCATAGAAAGAGTGTCACTTGAAGAAGTATGGAAGTTGGTGAAGCGTAGGCCAGTAAGTTTCTCCGAAAAGAAATCCACGTTAATTTTTATGTCCCCGTATATTTAGTTTTGTGTGGGCGAAAACTCACACAATTTTATAGATTTCAAAAAGAGAAAAATAAAAAGATCAGCTCACTTCGAGAGGTTAGAGCAGTGTATACAAACTGTCACATATAAGTTGATGCAAGTAAATATAGATGTAGCAATGAAGAAATGAGTGTAGAAGCTATTATCGGACATAAAGAATAAAAAACTCACGATTTGACGATAATTGAAATGTATAAAAGAAATGGACTGAGAAATAAAAAAGAACATTTTTTATTTATGTATACTTTTATAGAACCAAAAACTCATTGATAATTTTTCAGTTTTCTGAAAGACCTATACAACGACACAAAGGAAGACGTGTGGAGAAAACGAAACGGCAAAACATGAACTAACGACACGCGACGATTCTTTTGTCATCGTAATCCCAATTTGTGTCAACCAAATGGAGTTAAGTCTCTTAATTTCAAGCTTCCATTCACCTGTAAGCTATTAATGTAATTCTTACTTCTGTGGTTTTAATTAAGATAACCAAGTAAAAAGACGCAACCTGCCTACTTATATCCAGTGATAAAAATAATTGTAACGTGATGTTCAGGAATGAATTCAATTAAATTTGACAACTTTTTCAACATACGAAGCCAATCACTCAGACTTATCAATACGCTTTTAATACTAACAGGTCAGCATAGAAGATCCACATCCACATACCTTGTGGTTTTGTTATTCAATTAAGACTCCTCTGGGAATTTTATTTAAAAAAATTTAATTTTCCAAATAAAAACGAGGGTGTGTGATTGCCTTTATATTTGAACACGNAAGATCCACATCCACATACCTTGTGGTTTTGTTATTCAATTAAGACTCCTCTGGGAATTTTATTTAAAAAAATTTAATTTTCCAAATAAAAACGAGGGTGTGTGATTGCCTTTATATTTGAACACGCAAAGCCTTGGTTGCAAATATTATTCAACCAAACAGGAGGTCGGCCACAAGTCCAAAATCCAATCACTACACATATTTTATACAAGTAATAAATTCTTATTAGCTCTGAATGGTACACTTCACTCATCTGTAAACAATGGGACTCTGATGAATTCGAATTGAGTGACATCCTTTTCACGCTCCTGTCCAGCATAAATATATACGTATTAATTCGTAGACAGGGATGACCGCGGTTTACAGTGAAGGCAGGTTTAACGAATGGAAAGTGACTGGTAACAAAAAACAAGCTTCCCCTGTGCTGCTCACTACTCAGTTCATCCATTTGTCAAGTGTAAAAGTGTGAAAGAGCAAAAGAGTTGGTACAGCTTAGCTTGAATATAAAACTTTATTATTCCGTGGATTCCTTTGATTTTAGAACCCTTCTTACTGCACAAGGCAAATATGAATTACCTGGTGCTTACAAAAATCTAGCCGGGGGTAAACGTTTATCTATACATAATATAGTGACCAAGATCTTCTGCTTCGTTACTGCCTCCTGAATGGTCACCAGATCTTCATATGCATAGAAAATCAGCATAATTAAGAATTGACACTTCAAATGTTTCGCGTAATAATAAATGATGAACTCCTGGATAAAAGATTTATTCACTCTGTGACACGCTTGTGAATTATGACCACATTTTTTATTCCCTTTTTTATTATCTTATGCGAGTTGGTAATACGGACTGCTGAGCTGAATGGGTCTTAAATATTATCTACCTACATTTTCGTCCTTTTTTCTCCTGGAGACCCCCATCCATCCTTTCGTTTCAGTAGCATTCTTCAATTCATTGAAGTAGACTTATAAAGACACGAATACATGTAAGCTGGATACCTTGACTGCGGCGGCTACCTTACATAAATATGTTTTTAATAGTGTCTCACACGAAACGTGAGATTTTTCAATGTCAGTTCACACAATATCAATTCTTTCTCAAACACTCCATATTTAACTGATACAAATGGTCATGTAATATTTCATGGCAACCCTTTCCTCAAGTATTTTACTTGACGTATAGCCTTCGTAACTTTTTCAATGAGCTAAGTTTTTTTAACCCTACAACTACAATGTGAAGAGACTTCTTGATTGAGAAAAAAATATAATTACGAGAAAGGAAGTTAGGCGGAAGGGATTTGGGATTTTTCTGACATGATAAAAGGGACACGAGAAGGAAAAGGTCGTTTCCTGAATCAAGTTCGGAATGGCTGTCTGCAACACATCATTTAGACAACCCGTGATTCTCATTACTACGTTGTATGCATTTACAACTAATCAAAGTTATCCTTACCGCGTGGATGTGCTGCTCAGTCAGACTCTCCCCATTTTGTCCTCAAAGAGCAGGAAGAACTAGAATAGCTACATATATGTATAGAGGTATTTCCCAATGTACCAATAATAAGGAGTTTACCTGATCATGATCATTACTGATGTTCGCATGTGGAACACTCTTCTTGTAGGTCTTTTTTATCATAGTAGTGAGTGTATAAAATAACCCAAGTTACACTTGCCGTAGAACTCGCATCGAACATTGCGCCAAAAACTGTGGCATTTAAATATTTGAAACAGTTTAGCATAGAACCTGTTAACAGGTAACTATTGTACATAAAATCCAGCTATTATTATTAGTCATTGCATCGCATAAGAATTTGAATATGTAAGGCATACGGGAGTTTATTTGAGAATATTCAAATTCTCAAAAAAATCACACACAGTCACACACACACACAAGAAACACAAAATTCACTTGATGTGTGGTTGAGTATGACCTTCAGTATGACTAAATTACTAATATGGTTCGCGTGTGTGCACTATGTACAAGTTGATTGCGCGAGGAAAGAACCATGTTTTCATGAATGCATGGTCCAGTATTGCTCAATACAAAGGAAAATGGCAAAGATTGAGCAGATTATATGATTCAATCGCTGATTTTGATTGGTTAACGATTCAAATAATTTTAAAAAAATGTCAGATGCACAACTGAAATAGTGGACGATACTTACTGTGAAAACCGTTTTTTAAAATTCGTTGCCGTTACGGAGACCTCGCGCTAACAGACGGACGGACGGACAGACAGACAAACCCAGGCCATATAGTCATCAAACAAAGTTTTGTTCGATGCTAAATAACTGCTCGTAGTTGTCATGTGTACATAGTTCACGTCTCCCCTAAAAAAAACTCCATTTTAGAATGAGAGAAAAAAGGGAGAAATAAAAGTCAGAAGTACTTCCCATGTAGCGGTGTAGAAGACGAAAGGGATAGCTAATGAACAAGGAAGAGGAAAGAAAGGAGGAACGTTTTTTTTGTTTCCTCGTTTTTTTCGTTATGCACCGAGTATTTTCATCAAGACAGGGAGAATGAGAGAAAAAAAGATCTAAAATAGGTAAGCAGTTCATTGAGAAAATAAGTTAGTGGATGTGTGTGCAGAGAAGCAGTAAAAGGAAAAGGTAAGGCGAACCGTTTGCATTCCCAACCTTCTCGGAAGAAGAGACACACACGGCAAGAGCAAGTAAATAAAGGAGGAATTGGTGAGTGAATGCTGGATCATATCACACACAAAGAAATAACCTTTCTCTTACGAACTTAAGTATCTGTAAAATGGATGATGATGCAGTAAGGAGATTCATCTCAGTCTGTGTAATTAAGTTTGTGTCAAGACAAGAGAGAGAGAAGTGGAAACGCATGAAGAGAAAGCAAAGCATGTTCTCTCCCTCATCTCTCTTTATCTCCTTTTTTTAACGTTGCTTTACGACCCTGTGTCAAAGCCCTATTGTTGCTCTGTTTAATCCGTAATGCTGATATGATGCGCGGGCAGTAAGAAAGCTTGTACAAAACCTGCCTGTTGTTTTTATATTATCATGAATCGTATTAATAAACTCTGGTGTAGCAGTGTCTTCCAAGAACCCATCCACTAGTTAGTTGTGAGTGAAGCAAAAAAAATGGTGGAAAGATCGAAACATGTTCGTATAAATACGTTAAATATATGTTGTTGAGATTTGTGGAAGAAGAAGTAGATTTCTTATTTTGAATTCAGGCATTGTAGGCTTCGTTATTCATCTCATTTCTTGCCACCGCGTCGCAGCAACACACGAACTACATCAAGGAATGGGCAACAGCAAGGAAACTTTCTTTCCGTTTACGCTTAAGCTGGTTTGCATTGACGAGGATGCAGCTGTGTTCATTTTTTCCCTTAACCCTCGAGTTAACATCACCCACCAGATTACTCCGTACTAGTAGCTGTTTCCCTTGTGCTGTTGATCCAGCAGATATTTTGTCAACATTCAAGGAGACTCTCCCATGAAGCATAAACCACGACAATCGTCATTTTGGCTAGCATTTTTTTTTACCAACAAATAAATATAAATATGTTCATACATCCAACATTGGATATAAGTTGCGACTGGATTTATAGATTTTGTGGCTCTGTGTGCTGGAGTAGTAGCAGTGACGCGAGGGTGCTCTCATGTGCGGACGCACTCTGCTACTACTACTCACCAACAAACTAAGTTTGTTTACAAAAATTATTTTCCCAATTTGTTAGATTTGTGGGAAAAGCTTGACAACTCAAGGAAAAGTACAACTATGACAACTCATTGAAATGCTTATACCTCCCGCTGTTGTTTCCTTCTACAAACACACACCATGACTTCTCTTTCCCACTTCATTCGTTAGCTCCCTTGTCGTTCTCTGTCCTCCAGCGAGACCTCGAAACTAACTACTTGCATTTTTCCGAGTATATGTGCTCCAACCTCATATTTATGCCTTCAAAATTACATCTTTATGCGTAATACAGGACTTGAAAAGGTTGTAAATATAAAAAAGGCTCCTAAAAGACTTTAACTGCAAAGGCGCAATAATAATCTTACTATAGCGTGACCTTTAGACATGAGGTATGTAGCAAGTTAGCAAGACTCCTAATTATTACGATTTTGTTGTATTTACGCCAACTAAATAAATCTATCCATGCACCTCCTGTTAAAATAATTTAGTCATCTTGAATTTGTAACCAAAGGTTTTGTGCTCTGGATGCAGGTCAGGTCAAAGGTAGGTATTTCCAATGAAAAATTTCTAAACATAATTTTGTTGAAAGTTGGGATACATGCAATTTAGCTTCAAGGACTTTAATCTACTTCGCGTCAATCTGACGGGCATATTTACTCGTGTTTATAAATGTACACAAGTGCAACGAGGTTCGTGGGTGCCGATTCCTTTTTCTCGAGCATCAAATCAACTCTGAAGAGGAGACAAGAATGGTCATGAGAAGCCTCCAAATGAAAAACTGTCACGACTGTAAACGTTTATCACTACAACTGTTATGCAATACTTGCAGGATGAGAGGAAAGTCTGAGTGCTGAACCGTCGATGGATTTTACTCAGAAAAACAAGTTAAAAATAGTTTTATCAAAAATTTATGTCTACAAATAAGTTAAAGAGTTTCTCATAAAGATAAAGACTGCCCTGGGAAAACTGCTTGCAAGCCGGTCCATAATTTCTCTGTGAGCAACATGTGGAGAATCAGGTTTGTGTGGATGAATTACATGGTTGCTAAATCTAGAAAGTAGCAGTAGAGATTTCATTAAAATGCTAAAAATAGCAAATCACTTACAAAAATTGCTCTTCCTACCTGAAAATCCATATTTCCGCACACATTTTTGATCATCGAGTAATATTCAACTGTTTCAAACTATTAATTAATCATTTTTGTGCTCCTGTGGCCACTGACTTGTCTCTGATTTCTTCATTTCTCCCTCAACACACTGATTTATGCTAAAATTAACTGCCGATTTCAATTCCCGTTTGCTCTCCTTGTACTTACATCATAAAGTAATACATGCACGGCTCAACAAACTTTATTTGAAGAAAAAAGATAAATTTAGTTCAACAATTGTCGCAGCAAATTAGACCGTGTATAATTGCAGTCCCTATCACGCTTCCACTCCAATTTGAGGGCTTCCATTGAACATGATAATGCGTATCGGAACAAAAAACATTCATGAAACCTTTTTATCACGAATTTATATATTGTAAAGTCCTTCCGAATATTTGATTGAAATGGCAATAATAAATCTTCTAGGTTTTATTGTCAAATTGTGGATCTTACCTGGGCACCATTGCATCTAAATTACCTGTTAATACCAACATACATACGAGGTTTCGCACAGGCAATAAACCCGACAAAGTTAGACTCAAAAACGAAATCTGACAAGGAAGAAACATTAAAGGGCTGCTCTTTGTGAATTTTACGAAAGGAATAATGTGAGATTTAAAAATCCCGCATCTATATGCGATGGAACATCTCTACGTGAAAGCGGAATTAGGAAACTGTTTGGTTTCGAAGATTTCGAGATCACAGGCATACAGACACACGTTGCGAGACAATGCATGTGACACCAAACATTTATTCAATGCTAAAACGTGTTGACTCCATATTACATATTTTTCAATTTCCTTAATTTCACACCACACTAGTAATTAGCAATTACACCACATGAAATCTATTTAGTTGCGTACCCCAAGTGCGTCATGACAATAATAGAGCAGTGTGAGCGAAAATAATTAGAACGAAATCGTCCACAAGTAAAATGGAGGCGACGGACCACACAGACAGGTTATGGGTTGTTCATAAACAAGTCTGAAAGAAAGGGGAGGTTTTCTGTCGTCACAACTTCGCGACAAACTACTCTACACAGTGATGGCAAATGGAATATATTTGATTGTCGGTATTTCCATGTTCATCATATTCGTGTAGATACAATAGTTAGTACAATAGTTTAGTAATGAGACTCTATGATATTCAGTCATGTGACCCTATTTTTGGTTATTAGTCCTTGTAATTCGAATTGTTTACACCTCTTTGCCACATTGAAATTGGAAAATAATTTAGCAGCATATTACACTACATTATTAAGGTTGCCTTAAAGACCAAAACAATTTTGTGATCAAACACATCAACTCTAAACATGCGAGCGGAGCGATGCATGGTAAATTCCAATACTGAAAAAAGAAACCTCATGCAGTTGTAACATAGGTTCTACGTAAAATGTTCGGCAACAGTTAGTTCGAAAGAATATGTTCGACATACAAAATGTCCGAAATCCGAAATGTTCGGCTAACAAAATGTCCGAATGGGAACAATGTTCGAAATGCAAAATATATTAATGAAGGTATTCTCAGAGCTCTTTGCAAAGGAAATACAGCTTTAGAGATAGATACATATCTGCAAGCAATTGATTGTCTTTCTGGATATTTTTAAACTTGATGACTGGCTAATCTGGAATTTAATTTTGCATAATTTGTGCATTAACTAGAATCGAAAAATGAAAAAAGTGTCGTTTTTGTTTGTATAATGACGAAATCTTTCGCAATTATTTTTAAAAAACTATGCTTTAAGATGAGAAAAATGTTAATGTGATTGATGTATAATGGGTACTTGATTATATGCATTACGAAATTTAAAAGAAAAGTTAACTTATTTTGACAAATGTATAAATTCAATTCAAAATGACAATTGTAAGAGCTCTGAGAATAACTATTCATTCGTACATTTTGTATTTCGAACATTGTTACCATTCGAACATTTCGTTGGTCGAACATTTCGGATTTCGGACATTTTAACCAGTCGAACATTTTTTATTTCGGACATTTTCTTTCGAACTAACTGTTGTCGAACATTAAATTTTCGGACATTCTTCGGTATACGGTAACATAAACGTGCAAACGGGAGGCAGATTTTGCATGTGTGTACTCCGAAATCCATGGACTCGCAGTAATAAAAAGAATCGTAACAGAAAGTCAGAAAGTCACCAGCAGGAATGTATACACACATCATTTGGTGTTGTCGACATCGCTCAAGGCAGCCGAGACTTCCTCTTCCTGTCTTCCAAATTCTCAAATAGATATTTACGACAATTCCAATTTAAATGGGAAGATTTTTTTTGCATAAAAATATTACCTACCTTATCAAAGCACACTCTAAATACATGCGAGAGTCCTGCTTCACTGGCTTCGTTTCTTGTCCTTATTTGAACAGACAAGTCTTGTTGGTAGCTTTACCAAGTATTATAGTCGTCAGACATTCAGTATCAAATTTCCTTGAGGATCGTTACTACTACCAGTCTCTTGCATCAGCACAGTCCTTCTTGCGAGTTCACATTTCTATGTAGTATAATTTCTTTGTGGAAGGAAACAACAACCATTCTCATTTACCCACTCCATTATAGACAAAAAAATACAGAGAAAATTGATCAGAGGCAGATCAAACGCAGCAACAACACACACGACGACGATCAAACAAAACTGCCTTTCAAATTTCCCTTTCCCTCGCTCAAATTCTGCATGGATTTCTGTCACGTTTATAGACTGATAGCCTAGCACATTACGATGGAAGGTAGCAATAATATGTAATATTACGAGAGAAACGTGTAGCCGGCGCGGTGTCTGTCAACAAGCAAACAGGAGAGAAAACATACTCAAGGGGAAAAAAGTAGGATAAACCGCGTCATTCCATCAAACACTACTCTATCTTTCCCGTTCCGAATCGTTAACTACTGCCCCGTCAGCCAATCCCTGTGGGAAACCCTTCTTAGTCCGCTTAGAAAATTCATGGTATAGTGAGTAAGTGAGAATGTAGTTTTTTTTTGTAAGAGAACTCATAGATGATAAAAAAATCTTGCGTGTAATTATTAGGGTCACGCAATAGGACTTGTGGTTTTGGCGTAGGGCCGTTATTTGAGCTACAATCATGATCCATGTATTCTGAGATGTGGAACAGAGCATTTTCACATTATTGTATCTTGTACAAAAGTAAAAGTCATTGCGTAGATGATGGTTTGGGCGTGACAATGGGCTGAGTATCTTTCTGTCTATGAACCAAAATCTACGTGGTCCTCTTTGTGTTTCCAAGAGTTTATTACACATTATGGTCACAAAACTTGTGCAGTTGATGAGAACGACATGCAGAGATGATGATTTGGAGGTTATTCATCTATTCATCTGATTTAAAAATAACGACGTAGACATTGACTCCAATGGCTCCGCTGGAATGATGATGCAAGTAAATACGATGTTATTTCCACAGATTTTTTTCGTGTTTTTATATTGCCAAAACGTTCCCTGCTACACCGAAATCTCTCGGGCCATTATTGGAAATTGCTTAAAGTGCTTAGCCCTCGATTTTCATTGGATTGTCACTTGTCACTATCCTCGAGCCTTCTCACAAAAAGTGCACAATTCCAATAGAATGATAGAAACTTTGGCAAATTCTGGTTTCAACTGTAAAGTTGACTTTGTAGGCAAGTCATTATTAGGACTACGAAGTAGTACTATTGTTTTTCGGCTGGTAGGTGTTTCTCCGGCCGGCACTGGGGCCGGCACTGGGGCCAGCCGTACGCGCGATAACTGGCGAATGCC
>JAHZNF010001204.1:0-11005 GCA_027744215.1 Troglopedetes dispersus
CGACATTATTCATTTTAACCTACAAGCATGTACTCCAGATATAAAAAGGCAAACATCTTCCAAAGCGGGAAAATTGCGTCAGTTTGTCAGCCTATTTTATTATACCTCCTAACCTACAAAAATTATTAACGAATAGTTTTTGCATGTTTGCAAACTTTGATCAGGTTACAGTTATATGACGATGGCGCAGCAACAAGCGGAGGGATTAAATGGAATCAGCAACCACCGACAGGTTTCCCATGCGTCTCCAGTTCATCAGCATTTTGCCGGTCGGACATACCAGTTTACGAACGTGTTCCTTCAGCCGGGGTCGTACTCGGTCTCAATGAACTTGGCTGGAGTTGCTCCCCCGGACCAATCTCCACCCGCTCAGCACGCGGGGCAAATGTAAGTGTAATTGCCACTTTATAAAATTCACTTAATAAAAGCTCACTGATAAAGGAGTCAGTCAAACAATTGTTGTGGTTTGATTGCTTCATGGAAATAAAAATTTATTTTATTTACACTGGTTTTTTACTCATTTCAGCGCTCGGTTTAACGGTGCTTACGGTGGTGGTGGTGGTGGTACATCACCAATGCCCCAGCAATTTTCGCATGACATGGGGGAAACAAAGACAATCCAATACCCGAAGTAAAGTATGATGCAAACACTCCAGGAAAGGACTTCGTTCCAGTTACTAATGTCATTATTACCTATACCGAATACCGATTAATTTTACTGTGTTCATTAGTTAATTCAATAATTTAGAAAGTTGTGTGTCATTTAGCAAAATAATGGAGTTCTACAATGTAGGTGTCAGATTAAGTTCCCAAGTTTGTATTCCCTCGTTCATATAATATAATAATTTTTTCTGTTAACTCATTTCCATCTGGAGTTGTTCATCAATAACTGTTTTGATAAATAAAAAAAACATTGTCAAAAAATACATTACGCTAGTCTTCCGCGTTATATTTGATTACTTGAGATTTTAATCATGTATCCAGTATCCGCACATTCCTATCGCATTTAAAAATAGGTTAACACAAATTCGAAGTTCATTGTCTATAAGATAGCAGTTTGTTCTGGTTGCATAATGCATAAGATGAAATATTTAGACTGGGCATCCGTCTAGCAGCATCGCCTTAACTTATTGTTACTTTTATTGTTACCCTAATTAGGGAATCGTTAAACGGGAGGTAGTGTGTAATGCTTGCTTTGCCATGTCATCATTAGTTATTTTACTTTCTCGTAAATTGTACGGTGAGTACTGCATCTGCTGATTCTTCCATGAGTGATGGATGCCAATGTCAACAATTTTAAGTATAGGTTCGGATTTCCCATTCAAATTAACAACATTAGTATAGTAGTATGTGAACGATCCGTCGTCACTCATATTTGACTATTTTTTTTGCACTGGTGTACTCCTTGTTGTCTGCCTCTGGTAATGAATTAAACGTCAAATGCTGTCGCAACAGAGTTGACTCATTAAATAAAACATTGTTGTTCATCATGCATGATTTGGATTCAATGATTCTACAATACGGTCCTAGTAAATTTGTAAGCAACCAGTGACACGATAATGTGACAAAAGTCGGAGTGAACCACGAGAGAACGTACAGCTTAGCAAGATATTTAAATGTGCGAGACCAGCCAAATAGCACATTATTTATTTAGTGTCCGCTGCGCTTCAACTTTTAAAAGCTTATGAATAGGTCGTTGGCAGACTAAAACTACTTTCTATTTTGCACGTCTACCAACAATCCAATGTGGTCTTCGATGCGCATTGTAATTTTGCCACTTTGCCTCTCGCTGCCTAGCACATAGCCTTTAGCCTTATTGTAACTTTGCTCGATCAAAATACGAATAGCCAGGCGACATCTAGGTGGTTTATCAGTGTTATCTCAAAAATTCTCGTAGCTTCTAGTAAATTTGATCATCTATTTTCATCGGACATTGCTATGTGGTGCTATGGAACGTCTGGTTTGTTCTAACAGACTACATTAATATTAAACAATGAGATAACACGCAGGAATGGTTAGATGAAAAACAGCGCTGAGGAAAGCAAATCGATAAAACTGTTCATTAAAATGAATAGGGAATCTGCTCACTTGCTGATTAAATGATTTGAACCTTTGTAGTTTCGTATGCTAAATGCTTGAATTATCTCATGAATATTTTCCAAATTACGAACTATTTTCAATTAATGATGTCATGTCATAACATTGGCATTCAGTTTAAAGAGGAATTTTGTATATTAAAATGATGTTACTGGAATTGCGAGGTCATATGGAATTTATAACACTGCTGCGATATGAGACTTTGCGAAATAGCTATTTCGAAGCATTTTTTTCTCTTTTGTAGCACATGACTAATTTTCTCAATGTACCACCACGTGCTGTATAGATTGATTTATAAGAGTGAAGCCATGTCAAACAAGCAGTATACATTAGTGTTGAAATCGACGAATGTAGGCTATAAACGTGATAGTTAAACGAAAAATAATTAAAATATTCTTTTTCAAGTCAAGTGAACTGATTAAAAATATTTTATTGCATAAACCTTTCCATTAGGAATTTTTATTTAGGTATTAAACTGACGTATTACCATACTATTGCGTCAAGATTCCTTCCTCAATGAACTGTCATAATATGTCATTTTATTGTGATGTCAGAGTGCAGCTGTACCTGATGACAATGCAGTATAACAACTCGTTAAGACAAATATTTACCTAGGCTTGCTACCGTTCCCACATTATAGATGATTTATTGATGTTAGCAATATAACCTATAAAATTACAAAATTTCATATAGCTTGATTGGGTGCAACTCCACAGTCCCAGCTGACAAGTAATGATAGACTTTATATGTATTTTCTTTAAAATTATATTGTTCTGTTTGCCCTTTAATATCTAATAATTTACGAATTCGCAAATTGGGGTTAGGGATGATTCTTTAGAACATTACGCAAATTTGGCACCCTCATCCTGCTTCTTTTATAATGGATGTAACTTAAGAGATTTCCCTTGACTTAAGGTGTTGGGCTATTTTTGGAATCCTTAAATTTATTCAAACTATTAAATTTTTAAATAAGGAACAGAAAAGATTTATTTCCGGATATGATCAAGATCAGAACAACAAAGCACCGTATAAGGTCCTTGCAATTCCATTGTACGACAACATATTTCGTGCCGTCATCTCGTCTCTGCGTTGGTGTGATGTGTCAATATTATACATAATAAATTGTAGATGGAAGGAAATATCCAAATTTGGAGGTATATTAAAATACTTCTACTTCATGGATGACATTCAGGAATCTAAGAAAATAACCATACACGTCATGGCTTAAGCTGGTGATGACTCATTCATCTCAGGGTCTTTTGCTTTATGAATAATGCAATGGTGACTGGTGTGGAGGCATCATCTCATAAAACTACATTTCTACACGCGCTCGTCACACAGAGCAGCATGCCGATGACATAATATGCTGATTCCTTTAACTAACGATTAATTTAAAAATTTCACATACTTGCATTCCAAGAAGATAACAGTTTCACTTTGAAGCAAACATTTTGCTATCACATACCTTAACTTTTGTCATTGCATATTGATATCAAGCAAAGCTCTGTGCACATTTACTTCAAGTTCCAATCTTTCATGTTTTTGTTAGAAGAGAAAAAAAACAGAAAAAAATGTGTACTTATAGGAGTTAGAACCTCGTGTCATCCAAGATTAGGGAATTCATTATAGATGAAACTACTTGAAATGACAAGAACTGCGTATGTGTGTTTTGATAGGTTACTGGTTGCGGCGTTTCCCTTCCCGTCACGCATCAAAGAGGATGAGAGCTGAAGTGTTGCTTCATTAGAGATAGTAGAATATCTGCGAAATGATGAAACTTAAATAACGCTTCCTCCTTATACTCTTGCGGCCATCACTATCAATCACCCAGTCAGTCAGTCAAGAAATCATTATAATCATTTGTCACTTTGGTGTTATCTGCACAATGCAGCTATTCTACCTACGCACTCGTGCCTCCTCAACTGCAAATTAGAAAGGAACTACCAGCCGCTGTGTCGATTGAACATTTAGCATTAATTAAAAGTAAATCTAATGACAAGCTCTCGTTGAGAAGAAATAAAAAGTTTCCCTATCAGGTTTCATCCCAATCCTAACACAATCTGCAAACGAAAGGAAGAGGGAAAATCGTAATTCCATAGTTTCATGATGACTATGACTATAATCATATTTCAGAATTTTTAAATTAAACTAAATTAACTTCCTCCTAGAACCTTAAGACAAACTCGATAAAAAAAAACAAGCACATTCATGCTATTCTGTGACCACGATCAGTGAGTGACCAGTGTCCTGCCCACCACGCAGTCATTCGAGTATCATGTATCATCCAAAGACAACAATGCTATTATTAATGATACTTCACGGCTAACAGCAACCTGTTACAAGACTTGTAGCTCATCAACTTTTCATCTCCCTTACAACTCTGTTACGTAGGTTTATATCGAAACCACACGTAGTAGAGAATATTCTGTCTATTACATTTACCATCATACATATTCAGATTTTTTACCAGTGGAGAGATTTGAGTTTGAGATTGTAAAATGCCACGAGATCTGACTGGGATCCACTTCCCAGCTAAAGCGTAAGTAAAAAGTTGACCATTGACCATCCTCATTGAAAATCATACGAGTCAAGTCACCAAATAGCATAGCATTCTTATACATACAAATATGCACTCGCACAGAATGATTTTTCACAATCCGCCGTAATACTATAATTGCACATTACGACACTACAATGCTTGACTCGCTATTAGGCAGAAGGCGCACATAATACGTATTTACAATTTTTTTGTTCATAGCATAAGTATAAGTATGAAATGAATGGCTTCATTTTTTTAGCATCGAACGTAGTGAACTTGTGAGGCGTGTTTTTTCTGCGTTTGTTTGTCTGTCCACAGTCCACGACTATTACAAAAGTTTTTGAAATCAATGGTGTTTAAACTTAGATCTTTACTTGAAGGTAAAATAAATATGTTTAGAATCACGAATATCGCGATTTTCAAATATTGCTTCCACTCTTTCAACTGTGACAACGCCGAGTGAGAACGCTCTACGGAAACGGTTTTATACTTACGATCGATGTTATAGGACTCTTTGGTTTGGTTCACCAGTGGGCTTATTAGTATTATCCTTACTTCCTACTACTTTGGCACATCATCACATAATCACCATTACTCCGTGCCCCCACCAACCACATGTACTGCACCTATGAATGAATTGAAACGGTTTCACTTGGCATTGGGCATTGTTTTACATTCCACATATATTTTAAAGCAACAGAAAAGATGAGCACACTAGCTACGTAGAGATGGTGTTATACTTGTCGTTACTCGGTTATTAGTCAGAGGGTATGGTGTTTAAAAAAGAGGCAGTCCTCAGTCCATCATAGCCATAGTCATGGCTACGAGCGATATACATGCATACTGCCATGGATATGGAAGGTACAGAACGGTTTCTCGCTGCGTGCAAATGCCAAAGTCGAAATGTACTTTGAAAAGTTGGAGTTGCAGTTGTAGTAAAGTTTGCCGATGTATGTGCTGAGTTGGGAAAAAGTGAAGAGTGGAGAAAATTGAACGAATGAAGTGGCAAAGACATGCAGCAAGAGATCCTGTATGCATGTACATGAACACACAATAATGCACATAAAACAGTAATACCCATGTTGGTCGGGCTGATATAAAAATTTTGTATAAACGAAAGCAGTACAGGAAATGGGAATTACGATTGGTTCATCACAGATTTGATCATCATCAGCAGGAGTACGGCTGCTGTGAAGTGATGAGTGTGAAATATACCAACAACGGAATCGTCATCCACTGAGATGATGATTCAAGAAATCTTGTCGTCTTCCTCAGCTGCCAAAAGGCAAAAGGAAAAAAAAGGTCGCGTTTTGCAAATGAATTTGATCTTCGTCTGACTGATAAAACTATGTGCCGACCTGCAGAAGGGAAAAAAGTGAAAGATGAGTTGTGAGATGTTTAGACAACTTCTTCCTGTTTATTGTTGAAGAGGAAGTGTGTAGTAAACGGTTGCACAATATTCGATGTCGCGGAATTCTTCTTTATTAGGAAATTGGGACCAATAAGCTAACCAGTGAAATTATTTTTTTGTGCCAGGAGGAGAAGATTGTTGACCTACTAATGCCTTTGTGCTTAATGTTACAGGTGTCTTGTATTCATGACTGACTGAGGATCCAACTTGACTTGTTTGTGATTTTTTGTTCGCCAATTTGTGTGAATGTGCACATAATAGGAATCGATCAGTGGCAGTTTTGTCATCTTTGTCCTTGTCAAAGTTGAATAGTTAAAGAAGATGGGTGAAATTTTTTACTTGGCTTTGAAAAGATGACAGGATAAATTTCTGTGCTGTTCAAGTGGAAATGTTTTCGGTGATGGTCTTTTGCTCAATGCATGGAAAAGTATTTAATATATAAAATTTAAGTTACGGTGAACTGTGGATGGCGGTTATCAAAACTATTTCTTCGTTGTCTTTTGTAGTCTTACATACCCGATTCCGATTGCGCAATGGAAGTAGGATAAAAATATTCAAAAACACAGTATTGTTTACAAATTGTGAAGTTATATTTTAATCGCTTGTTTGATTCATCACATTAATACACCGGAAGTTAAAGAAAGCATAATTAAACACTTACGATCACCCGAAAAGAAAATTTTAACCGACGGGAAGACCTCAATTAATTAATGGGCCTTCATTGCTGTAAGCGTAACAACTACATAATTCCAAAACTCCAAGTACAAAAAATGCTGAAAGTACATTGCAATTCGGATTAGTTCCCAAGTCAGGAAAAAATTTATGCAACTATGTAAATTTCCAAGTTAGTACATATAAGTTTGCCCCTAAAAGCAGTATAAACAAATTATTCTGTAGTAACAAATAAAATACCTCATACAGATTTCGATCATTCGGAAGTGCCGAGTTTTAATTTAGCAGGCCTAAATGATTACCAATTCCATTACTGAAACATTGGAGTGGAGTCAGCCATTATTTTTTATTGATGATGATACGCACTAAATCAGGGTTGCAAGAAAGAAAAAGTTACGTTTAAATTCATTCAAATCCACCAACTTGACCATGTTGTTATTGAGGGGGGTTGGTAGTCCTTTTGATTTGTGTCTTTCTGTGTCATGTGCCTAATAATAATTTATGTACGAATTTGTCGATTTAAATTTAAAAAAAAAATAAAAACCTGACGCAGCTATGTATTTGACAGCCAATTTACATAACAATTAGGAAATCGTTGGTGTTTCTTGGTACTAAAGCGGACAACGCAAAACGGGTCAAGTGATGTAAAAACAGAAACATAATGTGCAAAACATGTCAAACATTTATTAGGTTTAAATGGCACAGGAGTCGTAAAAATATTCTTGCTACTTTAGAAATATTGGGAAAACAAAAGTATTATCTTTGCAGTGTTGGCTTATCATAGCATGTTTAACCTATGTGAGTTTCATTTCACTTTCTTGTAAGAATAAATGGATAAGCAAAAGGACATAACATACATTACGCCATATCATGACTTACTTTGTTGTGGATGTAAAGTTTATTTACATTATTTATTTACATTATTGTACAGCAACAATTTAGTGCTCGAATACTGACATTTGGTATTTAGTAACGACGAAATGTGAATAGTGTGCTGAAGTTGTTATAAGGACTAACTATTCCAATTATTCTTAGATGTACAATAAAGTTGCGAGTTATTATCATGTCACCGTCTAAAAGAACCCGAAAACAAATCCCCGAAGTTCACAATGCATAATTCAATTAATACCATAATAATGTGACGCATATTATGCAAACAGGAAACGACTTGATCACAACATGCAACATAGTAGAAAAGGAAGCTAGCGTCTGTTTATAATTTACTGCACCAGAGTGAGAAAAGAGCCGCTCTCAACGAGGTGGTTCATTATTGATGCTTTGTTTGTTTTTATTGCCTGTCAATGTTATGTAAAAACAGGGATGGTATGAGCGATGGTGATGATAATAGCCAGACCACCAGACTAGGTTTTTTTCGGTTGAGTGAACTGATTTAAATTTCATGTGAGCAGTTGTTACTCAAACAGAATGACAACTTCACTTGTCTGCAAAATATTTGTTGCATGCATGAGCCTTGATGAGATACCAGAACGTGTGAATATGTTATCGTAAGTGTGGGAAAATCCACCTGTATCATTTACTTATACTGTATGCGATTCGTTTAGCAGGCGACACGTCATAAAGAAGACGAATGTGTTGTGCCATTTCTTCGTGTATCTCAGATACGTATATGTATCTTTGAGGGTTTTCGTAAAGATTTTTAAAAAAATCAATAATGCAACTCATGGTAGACAAAAATTGTGAAAGGCTAGCTTTGTTAGCTTGCTTGTTGTCATACGCCAAATTTTTATAACCCGGCAAACATATTAATGTGCAATACTAATGACTAGAATGGTTATCCATTATCAAAAAATGTCAAAAGGATACGCAATCTTTGCATACGTAAATTCATAATTCTGTCGGCTTCGTAGTCTATAGAACTTTTGACTATTATGGTAGTAGCAGAGAAAAGCAGTATTTTTTGTAAACATGTAAATATATATAAACCCGTCTTTCTGGCTGACACGAGAGACGGACGAGAGAGTGCAAAGATTTAAAGATCTTATATGTTATGAAGAAAATATTATGATTGAAGTGTTTTTCTTTTACGATACACCGCAGCTTGTTTACGCCAACCTTTTACCAAATCAAATAATGAAAATAATATGCTTCGTTATGAACGTGTTAAGAAATGTCTAATCAATTTTATTCGTGTCTGCAATTTCTGAATTATGTATGCATTATATTTAGGCATGAATTGAAATGACAGAAAATTGGTCACGGACTTGTATTTCAAGCGGTCATTGACCATTTATTGTTGGCCTATCTCTGTGTGCGGCTTGGTTTTACGCCGTCGTCTTCTCGTGAGAATTTGGGTGGGTTCGAAATAACGAACTGAACTAGCAAATTTCTTAAACTATGGCCCCGAGTTGAGACTGGCTGCGACTTTCCGGCATATGCTTCCAATGATTTTCACTAAAGTTAATTCCAATAGAGCGAACGAACAGTTCTTCAGAGGCAGACAAAATTCATACGACGAAAAGCTACGTTGCCACTGGGAAATACCACATAATTCACCCTTTACTACATAGTAGTTGCAAGTGTTATTCAGCAGCTTGAGATGAGTTGAGTAACACGAGTAAAAAGTGCGAGCTGGCTTTGTGTGCATACAGATCGCTTAAATTAATCAACCTTTTAAAAATTTAATTATGGATATTTGGCCACAAGGTCGTCTTTGCGATGACCTTGGGGTGATGCCATAGTGGTGTTTAAGTCATGTAGAGTTATATTAAAACCAGAATATAAAATAGCTGAACATGGCATGACTCTGTTTAAGCATCACAGGAAAATAAGGATACCAAAATTTGATTTTCAGCAGAGAACAAAAACTACATAAAATGTCTAGAAGCATCTTGAATGACTTGGCATTGCTGTAGTTGAAATGTGGGCATCTTATATAAATCCAGACAATTGTTTTGTGCGAATTCTCAATATTTCACATGGAAGTCTTAAAGAGTTGAGTTAATTTTCTTCGGTTTTATCTTTGGCAGGTGCACAAACCTTTATGACTTTTTGCAGTAATAACATCTTCTGATGACAGTTTAATTGAGAGGACCCACATTGCAGAATGACTAAAAATTTCGACCCTTATGATCGCCGAAGGTATATTGACAGTAACCTTATCTGTGTTTTACAATAAAAACTTTTAGAAATTTTTGAAGCATTTCTAACCAGTTTGATTTTAAATTCGTTTCAGTTGGTACTTTGGTCCGATCTCACGTCAAGATGCAACAGATTTATTGATGGCTGAGAGGGATGGAGGAGTGTTCTTAGTCAGAGACTCTTCGTCCATCCCTGGCGATTATGTTTTATGCGTCAAGTATGTTATTTTTTCCTTTGTATAATAAAAAGTATCTGATACCAATAGAACATTTAACACCGGGAAAAATCGTTTTGGTATTTTCAGGGAGGATTGTAAAGTATGCCATTATATCGTTAACAAAGTGAGTGAAGAGAATGACGGGACAAAGTACAGAATTGGTGACAGATACTTCCCGGACTTGCCTTCGCTACTTACATTCTACAAGCTTCATTACTTAGATACCACACCTCTCGTTCGGCCTGCTACTAGAAAATTCGAGAAGGTGATAGCTAAGCACGATTTTGATGGTGCGGTAAGTGCAAACATATTAGCATTAATAATGCTGATGTATGATTTATGGATTATTCAAAACCAATTTAGCAATAAGTTATCAAGTTGGAGCGTGACCTGCTCTGACATTTATTGTTGCTTAAAATTTTTCTTTAGGATCCGGAAGATTTGCCATTCAAGAAGAACGAGGTTTTAACTATCATTAGCAAAGATGAAGAGCAGTGGTGGACAGCGAGAAATAGCTTAGGTCGTATAGGTGCCATTCCTGTTCCTTACATTAGACCTGTAAGAAATTTGAAAATAACCGTTCAGTTCTCACAAAGGTTCACTTTTTAAGGAAAGTGTGGCAAGAATTAATAGTTCATGACTTGACATGAAATGTGTGTTTGTAGTTTGAAGACAAACCCAATGATCACGTCAGCCCACCTCCAAATAAACCACCCAGCGAAGCTTCTTCCCAAACTTCAGAAAATCATACCCCCAAAAAGACTTGTTTAGAGGTAATATATTACTTATTGACATTGTTAACCCATATTTTACTTACTTCAATAAATTTGCAATATTTTTGGGACTTTATTCACAGCCCAACAAGGATACATATGCTAGAGTGACGGAGGGAGGCAAAGAACGCAAGGTAAACTAAACCTTTTGAAGGAGTTTCCTGGAGTTACTTTGGCAAGGGGCGTTGTTGTGAATC